>JAWRVZ010000237.1:295000-332500 GCA_037043235.1 Rhodeus uyekii
GAGTGCAAGAACGCTTCAAAACATGAATGCATACGAGTACGTTTGGAAGCTTTGGATTTGAATGAGTGAGTGTGTCCTGGATGAGTGAGTCACGGAGGATCCATGCTGTCCCGAGAGAGCCCTTCTTTTCCAGGGTGCGCCCAAAACTCGCTCACAAACAGTCTGAAATCCGACACCACACCAGGCATTCAGACTCTGACTTACAAAATATAATTGGCTTAATTTGGCGTTTTCCTCCACGAGTAACGCTGAAACACGACTGCACTTCACGCTTCTGTTCCCGCGGATCCCAGAGCCGTTTGAGAAAACGTTCAAATTAAAACGCAAAAACAGCTCAAGAAACCTTTACATTTTACATACATTGCTTCTGGATATGTTTAAAAGCATATTGACAATTATTGCAAAACGACCTGATTGGTGCTGAATCATTTTTACTCTATTAAATAATATTTTTCAAATTTGAATGAGGCCTATTTTTAGAATAATTAAAAAAACAGTTTTATGAGCATAAAACAAATTTAAAAAAATGTATTACAGCAATGCACAAATACTGTTTTGCTTGCGCATTACACATTGTTTAAATTCAATAATTAATTTTTCCGCTTTGTTTTTGAGGTGGAAACATGCTTTTAATGAGCTGGCTTTCCTGTAGTTCTAACAGTAGAGCGCACCGCTTGCAACGCCAAGGTCATGGGTTCGACTGCAAAGTAGGAGAGGGTTGTCATGTTTTTTGTCCGTTTTAAACGATATTTAAGTGATTTATTCACCCAGAGATTATTTAAATACACTAATTTAAACATTTATAGTTTTCTGCTAGTTATAAGCGAGAACAGTCGAGAGCGGCGCTTGCAACATCAAGGTCATGGGTTCGATTCCCAGGGAAAGCAAGAACTGATTAGAATGTCAATGTGTTTCTTGAATGCAGTGCAAGTCACTTTGGATAAAAGCGTAAATGATGTAAATGATAAATAAAAGCGGACCCAACACTGAACCCTGTGGAACAGTAGGGGAGGCTTGTCACGTTTTTTGTCTATTTTAAACAATATTTAAGTGATTTATTCACACAGAGATTATTTAAAAACACTAATCTAAACATTTATTCTTCATTCTGCTAGTTATAAGTAACAAACTTTCCTGTCTCTAACAGTTCAAGGTCATGGGTTCGAATCCCAGGGAAAGCAAGAACTGATTAGAATGTCAATGTGTTTCTTGAATGCAATGCAAGTCGCTTTGGATAAAAGCATCTGATAAATGCATGAATATAATTTTTTTTTCAACTTTAAGTGAAAATGTATCAATTTCAAATAAATAGCTTAAATATTTACCCCACAGCACAATGCGGTTTTGGACGGGTGGGACGGTCTCACCTTGCACTCCGGTGATGGTGAGCGGGACGCCCTGCACCTGGACCCCCGCCGTGCCCAGTCCCGCGATGTTCACCGTCTGCACGCCGGTCCCGGAGGGCAGCTGGGCGGCGGTGAGCGTGATGGGCGACCCCCCGAGGGTCAGCGGGGCGATCTGGGTGAAGGTCCCGCCGCTCGCGTTGGACGCCACGGGGGCGAGCGTCAGCTGCTGCGGCATGCCCGCATTCTGGACCTGCACGGTCTGCCAGCTGATCTGCCCCGAGGGGGTGAGCGTGGGCGTCCGGATCAGAACCTGCGTCGGGTTCTGGAAGGCCTGCAGCTGGAGGTTCTGCTGAACCGGTTGTAAAGTCTGTCCGGGCTGGATCTGTATGGATCCCTGGACCACCTGCTGCTGCGGCGACTGGATCTGGATCTGCTGGAGAACCGGATGACCCACGATCTGGAACTGCTGGATTTGGCCGGTCTGATCCGATGCCACTTGGAGGCCGTTGGACTGAGCCAAGCCTTGCGGGTCCGTCTCGCCCGACTGCCCGTCCTTCTGGCTTTCAGCGGGTGCGGTGGAAAACGTCGTGCCATCCGTAGAGCTCACCACGACGGAATCGGTGCCCGTCGCAGTCGTCGTGCAGGTCGAGACGCCGCCGGATTCGGCTGTGCTCGTGACGCTCGTCGTGATCAGCTGGTTTCCATTGGAGATACTCCCGTCGGCTGACTGGACCAGTTGAACCGACCCGCCCCCTCCCGCCACGTTATTGATGACCGGCAGCGCCAGTGTCACCCCGCCGATGTTGATGGGTACTGTGGTCACCATGGGCGTCTGCGTGCCCTGAATGGTTTGCAGCTGCAGAGGAAACGACGGCCGGATCTGAAGCGGAATCGCCTGGTTTTGGGTCATGATGCTGGTTGATCCCGTCCGTTGGGGCGTTGCCAAAATGGCTTGGTTGTTTCCGGTGGGAATGAGCTGGATCTGCTCGGGCTGAACGCTTAAAGCTGCAGGGTTACTGGGGCTGATTTGGATCTGCTGTCCGTCCGCGGTCTGAAGGTGCGGGATGACCTGGTACTGAATCCCTCCGGACGAGTTTGGCAGATTCTGCACCTGTATGATTTGAAACTGTTGCTGTCCGGCGGGTGAGTTATTCGAGCCGACCGCCTTGAGCTTCCGGCCCGCGCCGCCGTCGACGTTAGTCCCGGCCTGCTGAACGCTGTCCTTGGTTGCAGTGGCAGGGGAAGTTGCGATGATCTGCCAGCCGTTTCCTGTCAGCTGAGCAGGAACCAGCTCAAGCTGCTGCTGGTTCTGGAGCTGAAGCAGACCCTGGTTCGGGTCGATTATTATCTGCTGCTGTGCGGCCGCCTGACCCTCGCTGCCAACACCTCCTATTTTACTGCACGTCGCTGCCAGCAGAGCGAGAGGAGACGGTTGTGCGTCCTACACACACACACACACACACACGCGCAGTGAGATGTCAGTGTCAGCACATGTGGGCGGGTTCACAGGAAGAGTAAGTGGGCGTGTGAACCACAGTCTCTCCATTTCCCCATCAAGAAACAAACTCAAACTCATTCAAGGCTTTTCTGTTAGAATCAACTTATTCATTTCATACGAACAACATATTTACACTATTTACACTGTAAACAAAAGAGAAAATGCTTCTAAAATGATTTCCATTACAAATAATATTTCTTATACAGAATACATGTTTATTCATATTTACAAATTAAATATACTTCTGTGAAAAGAAACAAGAATCGGAAAATACAAGAATTGAACAATAAGACAAGAGTTGGAAAATAACTTTTTACACTATTTATTTATTTATATATACGGTATATATATATATATATATATATAATTATTTATATATTTATTGTATATAAATACTATTATTATTTATATATTAATTATATAAATTATATATATATATAAAAAATAAATAAATAAAAGTTATTTTTCAAAAGTTATTTTCTTGTTGGTCTCAATTCTTGTACCTTTTCACAGAAGTATATTTAATTTGTAAATGTAAATATATAATTTATATATATACACACACACACTCTTCTTTATATTAATAAAATAAATATAATTTAGTAAAAATGTAGAACAATTGTAAAATATTTTTGCTGATATTATTAATTTTAACAGCAGTGCTGACATTAACAAAACTTTTAAAACAAACATATAAATATATATATATATATATATATATATATATATATATATATATATATATATACATACATACACACACAATCTTACTTATATTAACAAAATTAATATATTTTAGTGATAATATACCAGACTTTTAAAAATATTTTTGTTTATATTAGTTATAATAATATTGGATTATTACAACAGCTGATATTAACAAAATTATCAAATTAATATTAATATTATTAAATTAATATTTTGATTATCATTCCACTAAATTATATTTCTTATTTATGTATATTATATTACATTATATAATATTATTTTTCAAAAATATACTTGAGCAATGTACAAATATAAAAAAATATTATTATTATTGAAGTATTTGTTACATTATTATTATTATTTTAATTACAGCAACACTTGAGCTACATATATATATACACACACATACATACACATTATTATATTAACAAAATAAATATATATATATAACTAAAAATATACAAGAATTTGAAAACATATTATATAATATATAGTTATAACATAGTTTTGCTTATATTATTATTATTGTAACAGCAGTGCTGACATTATCAAAACATGATTATTTATATTATATTCAAATTACATTGTTTTTTTATATTCTGAAAAATGTACAATAATTTGAAAATATGTTTTTGCATAATAATATCATGAATAAAACTGGTTTATCGCATCTTTGTTGGGACAAATTTGGTAACATTTACCAAGAAATAGAGCAGATTGTTAAAAGTTTAATCTGTATTTGATGCCATAAAGTCTCACATCTGTCAGTTTCTGGGTTGAATCTACATTTCAAGCCAGAGATTCAGTCTCAGACTTTTGGACTCTCACCGTACCTTTGTGCAAAATCATTATAATGAATGTTTGTCCCGACTCTGAAACGCTAAAGATTAAAAGCGTTACCCAACACAGTTCACAAGTGTTTTATCACAGAACAGGTCAAGACAGGAACAGAGAAACTGTCTCGCTGCCAGAACCAGGAAGTGTGGGGAAACTTCACTTTTCTGATACCTGTGATCCAGAACTTTTCCCTTTCGTTCCCACTTCACCTCCACCAGCTTTCCCCCCATCAGTGGCCATGGCTTCCTTCTTTTGATCTGCAAAAAGTCAAATGTCAAACCATGAATTCAGGCGTAGGAAAGCAAAGAAATGCAATTACACTCATGCACCAAAAAAATGCATGATAGCTTTGTGATGCAAAAGCCTCCAGGACATCTAAACAAGCTTTCCCATCCTTTACAGGCATTGCACAAGAGCCAAAACTCATCAATAGCCACGCATAAACAGCAAAGCGATGGATGGATGGATGGCATAGACGCACGCATGGAGGATTAAGGGGTGGAGACGCATAAGGAGGGGAGGGTACGTACCACTCATTCCGCATTAATAAAACCCGGAGAGGAGTTGTTTAAGAGAAAAAAGGCCGGACGCCGTGGAAGGCAGGCAGAAGGACGGCCTATTTGCTCCAGCGGCCGCGGACTGTGGCGCAGCAGTGACGCGCGGACCCACCCCGCAGGAAGGGCGGTGCCAATGCAAAAACACCCTTCAATAACGGGGCACGAAACGCCAAGCGAGTCGGGGAGAACAGCGGCGGTCCCGTGCGCGTCAAACCCGGGTCGGGTCCTCAATTAAATAACATCCCTCCGCGGATCTGTCAGAGATCTCCGTCTGCGCGAGGGCCCACCCACCGCCATTTAAATATCTATGAATGCCAAACCCGCATGCATGCTCGCGCTCTCTCCCTGGCTGTCCTGAAGGATGGGATTACACGCTCACGACATTTCCCGACATTCCAATTGTTCACTTTTATGATGCACAATTGCATTTGAGGCACACTGAAATTGCTGTGGCTTTTGTGGGCGGATGCTCCCCTCCCACATATTCAGATTTGGATGGAAACCCGACCGACTCTGGGACTTGTAGTTCTTAGAGCGCGCGGGAGACTAGCGTTCCGTCGGGCGAGGACTACAGCGCCAGTGATGCTTTGCGGTGGGGAGCGTGACGCGTCGGAAGGGGGTGTTATCAGGTTCGGTTGTGAGAGTGAGGAAGGGCGGGCTCTTGTGGGATGTGGGGGTTGGGCGAATGGAAACGGGTGGAGAAACACGAACCACCGGCCCAGTTCGGCTCCACACACGCACATCCCACTCACAAACACACGCCCTGAACTCCAGCACGACTGAGAGAGGTGTTTCTCTGCCCCTCTCAGCCCGCCGAAACCACCGGCACCCTTCCGCCACATGCGTGAATGTCAGTGATTGCGTAACAGTGTCAAGCAACGTGGTGTTTATTTTATGCAAATGTCGCACTAGATCAACATATTTAACAAAAATTACTAACATGATTATCAAAACAATCATATGTTGCGATGGTCTGTGCATTTCTGCTCAAACAAACTTCAAACAAACACTAAATATCTAGTTTGTTTAGTTTGCTCTGTGATGAACTGCTTGATTATGTTCCTCATTTTGGACAAAAGCAGCTGATAAATGCATAAATGTAAGAATAATGACAAGCTTGTTCTGAGAAAAGATCGGACATAAAAGGTTGACACTTGTTTTGATGATATTTTCTTGTCTGTTGACAACAATAACAACTATGGAGCAATAACTTTAAGATAAAGTTTTCATTTATTGTATTTTTGTGTGTGGAATATATTCTTTATAATTTAAGTAATTTAACATCAGTTTTCTTCCTTTATCTCTTATTTTCGACTGGGTCTGATCTATGTTTATTCTGTCAATATGTTTTATATAGTGTTGGGGAAGGTTATTTTGACAAGTAATGCATGACAATATTGCATTAATTAAATACATTGCATTAAATAGTTATTTTGTAAGAAAAGTAATGTGTTTTGTTACTTTTGTGTTACTTTCTCTCTTCTGGGCTTGTTTTTTTGTTTTTAATTACAAAAAGTTTTATTTATGGGCAAATGTAAAGACTCTCACACAAAATCTAAATAATAAAGCTGAATGAAATGCAAATTAACATGTTCAAACAAACTTTTCAGCCGCTGCCGTTCTGGATCACAGAAGAAGAAAGTTTAACACAATACTTCACCAATAAAAAAATATATACATCTAAAGTAATTTCTGCTAAATCATCGAGTGCATCGATCAATAAAGTGAGATTAAGTGCATATAAATATTTCGTTTTTTTAACATATTTAATTATTGGAGGTTTGCGTAATAGTCTGATTTTGCATTTCACTGATTTTATTCATTTTGAGGAAAATGTTTCGAACAAGTGAGATTCATAAATGCTCACATTTAGTCAATAACAAAGTTACTTGTGTTACATACTTGGAAAACAAGTAAAGTAACATCACTGCACGTTACATTTATGAAATTGGCTATAATTATTGGCACCCCAATATTTTAAATACAAATATACACAACTGTATATTTCATATTTATAAAACATTGACAAAATAAAGGTAGATCTAATCATATATATATATATATATATATATATATATATATATATATATATATATATATATATAATTGTGCTACAAAGAACCATTATGAGTTGCCATATAGCACCATCATTTGAGATGCTGCTATATGGCAACTCATAATGGTTCTTTGTAGCACCATTTGGTGCTATATAGCACTAAAAATGGTTCCCCTATGATTACAAGCCAAAGAACGACTTTTAGTGCTATATAGCACCATTTTTTTTAGAGTGTATATACATACACACTCACCTAAAGGATTATTAGGAACACACACTAATAGTGTGTTTGACCCTCTTTCTCCTTCAGAACTGCCTTAATTCTACGTGTCATTGATTCAACAAGTTACTGAAAGCATTATTTAGAAATGTTGGACATATTGATAGGAGCATCTTGCGGTTGATGGAGATTTGTGGGATGCACATCCAGGGCATGAAGCTCCCGTTCCACCACATCCCAAAGATGCTCTATTGAGTTGAGATCTGGTGACTGTGGGGCATTTTAGTGCAATGAACTAATTGTCATGTTCAAGAAACCAATTTGAAATGATTCCAGCTTTGTGACATGGTGCATTATCCTCCTGGAAGTAGCATCAGAGGATGGGCACATGGTGGTCATGAAGGGATGGACATGGTCAGAAACAATGCTCAGGTAGGCCGTGAGATTTAAACGATGCCTAATTGGCACTAAGGGGCCTAAAGTGTGCCAAGAAAACACTCCCCACACCATTACACCACCACCACCAGCCTGCACAGTGGTAACAAGGCATGACGGATCCATGTTCTCATTCTGTTTATGCCAAATTCTGACTCTACCATCTGAATGTATCAACAGAAATCGAGACTCATCAGACCAGCAACATTTTTCCAGTCTTCAACTGTCCAATTTTGATGAGCTCGTGCAAATTGTGCCTCTTTTTCCTATTTGTAGTGGAGATGAGTGGCACCCGGTGGGTCTTCTGCTGTTGTAGCCCATCCACCTCAAGGTTGTGCGTGTTGTGGCTTCACAAATGCTTTGCTGCAAACCTCGGTGGTAACGAGTGGTTATTTCAGTCAAAGTTGCTCTTCTATCAGCTTGACTCGGTCGGCCCATGACCTCTGACCTCTAGCATCAAGGCATTTTCTCCCACAGGACTGCCGCATACTGGATGCTTTTCCCTTTTCACAGCATTCTTTGTAAACCCTAGAAATGGTTGTGTGTGAAAATCCCAGTAAGTGAGCAGATTGTGAAACACTCAGACCGGCCCGTCTGACAGCAACAACCATGCCACGCTCAAAACTGCTGAAATCACCTTTCTTTCCCATTCTGACATTCAGTTTGGAGTTCAGGAGATTGTCTTGACCAGGACCAACCCCTAAATGCATTGAAGCAACTGCCATGTGATTGGTTGATTAGATAATTGCATTAATGACATATTGAACAATTGTTCCTAATAATCCTTTAGGTGAGTGTATATGAAAAATAAAGCAGTTGATTTACAAAGGAAATGTTTTGGAATAATTGTATTGCATTATATTGTTGTTGTTGTTTGGCTTTATTGACAGCAGCACTGGAGCTGCCATGAACAAAACATGATTATGAGTTTCTCTTTGTTGACTCAAATTGGCCACATTGATACTTGCCTAATATTCATCAATATTACTGATTTGACTGAACTGACAGATCAGTTAAACTCTTTACACAGTCATTAACTGATTTAACACTGAACTGACTTCAGCTGAATGATGACTGATGACTGTTAGAGCTGCTTTACTGCAGAAATGAACTGTTATTTTCCTGCTATCTCTGTGAAGCTGAATTACATAATCTGTATTGTATAAAGCACTATAGAAATAAAGGTTTCAGTGTGAACACAGTTTATACCACAAAACATCACTGAATAGTGCGTAAGCATGAAAACTGGGACACAGTCTCAGACTTTTGGAGATGTTTGTGCAAAATCATTATAACAAAACGTCTGTGCCGATTCTGAAATGCTAAAGCGTTACCCAACACAGCTCACAAATGTTCAGGATCAGGGTTTCTGTCGGTCCTTGCGATGTCTTCAATGCGATTTTGACATTTACTAAAATGTTTTTGCATGTGAAGTTAACGTTAGCGCTCAAAGCTGGGCCTTCAGAATAAAGGATTTCCAAAATGATGATTCTTTGCTGCTGGAAGAGGGGTTTGGAGGCCAGTAGGGGGCGTCACCTGTGGTCTGTGTTGGTCCACTGTACTGTAACAAGCATCGCCCTTCAGATGAGACGATAAAATCGAAGTCCTGACTCTCTGTGGACATTAAAAATCCCAGGATGTCGTTCGTAAAGAGTAGGGTTTAACCCTGACAAATCCTGGACAAATTTGCCCATTGGCTTCAGTTCATTATAGCCTCCTAATCATCCCCATACTGACTGGTTTCATTGCTCTGTTTCCTCGCCACCAATGAGCTGGAGGTCCATATGTACAAACGGCTGCGTTGCGTCATCCAGGTGGAGCTGCACATTGGTGGGGGTTGAGGAGATTCCCCTCC
The DNA here is from genome assembly GCA_037043235.1 of Rhodeus uyekii. Classification (NCBI taxonomy): domain Eukaryota; kingdom Metazoa; phylum Chordata; class Actinopteri; order Cypriniformes; family Acheilognathidae; genus Rhodeus; species Rhodeus uyekii. The sequence continues at coordinate 304,513 of JAWRVZ010000237.1, forward strand.
TTGCAAATGTAAAGTGCTTTAAGTGTAAAAAAAAAGCGCTATATAAATGTAATGAATTAATATTATTATTCTGACTCTAATCCACGGAGTGTGTAGCTTTTGATTTCTTAATCAACCATGTTGGAAAACACACATCATGTCCATATTGCAGATTCATCAGAATGAAACTGGGAAGCTTGAAGAATTTTTCTGCTCTGAATCCAGAGCTTAACTTCACTGAAAGCGTTTGTTCTGGAGGAAACGACAGCTGGATCTTACACTGACGATACAAGATCTTTACCAAAAACTCACGCATATTTGATTTCATGAATTAGCATTGTAGCGAGTGAAATATCCCGGGAATGAATCAATGCCACTGATGCCCTCTGCTGGTTGTGTGAAGTTCAACGCTTGGCATGAGCTGAACAATCATTAGGTCTTGTGTTTACAGTTTTTTATGATTGCTAAAGGACAGTGAGCACAACTGGAGTCACATGTGCAAAACTCTAATTACAGTCTGCAATACCAACATCACCTGAGCTGAACATTCACATCACCTGCAAAACCCATTCCAACAACACAACTCTGAACACACGACTCAACACACCTCATGCAGCCAAACACTGTGCACAACCCTCACTGAGATACACACACACACAACCCTCACTGAGATACACACACACAACCCTCGCTGAGATACACACACACAACCCTCACTGAGATACACACACACAACCCTCACTGAGATACACACACACAACCCTCGCTGAGATACACACACACACAACCCTCACTGAGATACACACACACAACCCTCACTGAGATACACACACACAACCCTCACTGAGATACACACACACAACCCTCGCTGAGATACACACACACACAACCCTCACTGAGATACACACACACAACCCTCACTGAGATACACACACACAACCCTCACTGAGATAACACACACTGTCACTCAGTAAAAACACTGAGAGTAAAAACACTTGCATCAAACACCAATACAGAAAATACTAACTTTTCTGAACATTATTTCCCATGAAAGTGACATTCTTTCCTATGATTTACAATATTTACATTTTTAAAACATAACAATTCTTGAAGGTAAATGAAAATCAGCAGTTTGCTTCAATAGTCTGTAGTAATTTACGGATTTACAGTAATGAGAAAAAGGTAGAAACTAAAAGTACATACTGTAATTCGAACAAATAATTGAAGGGATAATCCTGCCTCTCTCTAGCATCAGCCACAGGTTTTCATCAACATCACATCTAATGTTCTCTCTCATGCACCTGCGGAAGAACCAGGCCTGTAACATTTCCAAATATATCATTATCAGCAGCTTTCTATCTTGATTATCCCACAGTTTTACAGTATTGCATTGGTGACCATAACCATGTCAACAACAGCATTTTCCTGCGCATCTGAAAATCATTTTTCTCTTCCTCCTGTTGAGGGCAGCCTTTGGGTCCCGTTGTAAAAATTTATGTTACAGTCAAACTTACTGTAATGTATATATGTGTAAATATTCTAGAATTGCAATACAAAATAAATTCCTGTAATGTTCATTTACTGTAAGGATGTAACTCTCTAATTGGGTTGCACCCTCAACCCTTCCTCTCTCAATGAGAGACCATCATTCATGACATGTCTATAAGTTTAGCACTTATTTCATCTGAAATAACAGCTCTTTGTCTTCTTTGTCTTCCTCCACACATCCACCCTCTCCCTGCTACCCTTCTCCCTTCACAAACCTTCCGTGTTCCATTTCCAAATGTAGTTTTTCTGAGCTCTAGAAAGAAAGACTAATTCATGACTCATATATATATATATATATATATATATATATATATATATATATATATATATATATATATATATATATATATATATATATATTTATACATGTGTGTGTCTTCACCTACAAGTCTAAAACACCTGCTTAACCTTTCAGCTGAAATTGCAATCAGCAGTGTTTGAAAGGCACAAGGCTGAAATCTATTTTTGATTGAAATGTTCTATAAATAAATATTATATTATGTATAATGAAATATGATATTTTTTTTTTTAATGTTCTTGAAGAAGTTCAGTGTCAGTCTGAGAATATAATATGATCTGATAATAATCTGATAATGTCAGTCAGACGGAAAGAGTCAGTGGTTTTCAAACTGGGGTTCTGAGAAAACGGTAAAAAACGAATAATAAATAACAAGAAAATAAGTTTAAATTTAAATATATATTTAAAAAAATCTATTTGGTTAAATTATTTCAAAATACAAATAAAAAGTTGATGATTAATAAATGAATAAAAATGAGATTATAATTAAATAAAATGAGTAGACTATATGTATTTATGTATAATGTGACTTAATAGAAACAATTTTTATTTTTTACATTTTATTTTTTAAATTTTACATTTTCAGTGTATAAATTGGGTTTTTATAGCATGTGTTTTATATGTGAGAATGAGGGATCATATTTCGGGGTGTGTGTGTGTGAATGTCTGTGTGTATCTGTGTGACTGCGTGTGAGTGTGTGAGTGTGTGTGTGTGTGTGTGTGAGTGTGTGTTTGAGTGCGTGTGTGTGTGAGTGTGTGTCTGGGTGTGTGAGTGTGTCTACGCGTGTGTGTCTGTGTGAGTGAGTGTGTGTGTGTATGTGTGTCTATGTGACAATATGATTGTGAGTGTGTGTGTGTGTGTGTGTGTGTGTGTGCATCTGTGTGACTGCGTGTGAATGTGTGAGTGTGTGTGTGTGTGAGTGTGAGTGTGAGTGTGTGTGTGTGTGTGAGTGTGTGTTTGAGTGCGTGTGTATGTGAGTGTGTGTCTGGGTGTGTGAGTGTGTCTACGTGTGTGTGTGTCTGTGTGAGTGAGTGCGTGTGTGTATGTGTGTCTATGTGACAATGTGATTGTGAGTGTGTGTGTCTGCGTTACTGTGTGTGTGTGTGTGTGTGTGTGTCTGTGTGAGTGAGTGAGTGCGTGTATATGTGATGTGTGTCTATGTGACAATGTGATTGTGAGTGTGTGTGTCTGCGTGACTGTGTGTGTGTATGTCTGTGTGACTGTGTGTGTGTGTGTGTGTGGCATCTTAAAAGACTGAAAACCTCTGTGTGTAATGACTTCAGTGTAAAGCAAAAAACCACAATGTGCTACAAAAATGAGTCCAAATTATTTCTAATTGCAATCAGGAACAAATGACTTCATAATCTTTTTTTTTTGACTTGATTTTTAGATTTTTGACTTTGACTGAAACGCAAACCCCAGTGTTTCGCTGTTGTTTGGTTTGAGGAGTGTCCAGTAGGGGGCAGCAGATGAAGTGAAACACACTCCAGAATCTGTGTGTCAGCAAACTCTTCTAACCATCCTTGAGCTCTCTTCTCTTCTCTTCTCTTCTCTTCTCTTCTCTTCTGTTCTCTCTTCTCTCTCTCTCTCTCTCTCTCTCTCTCTCTCTCTCTCTCTCTCTCCCTCCTCTCTCTCTCTCTCCCCTCTCTTCTCTTCTCTTCTCTTCTCTTCTCTTCTCTTCTCTTCTCTTCTCTTCTCTTCTCTTCTCTTCTCTTCTCTCTTCTCTCCTCTCTCTCCACAGAACTGATGTTGTGCACATGCATTGAAACAACAGCCTGCGGGCGACACTACCTGTAATTACAGACTCAGTGTGACTGACAGAACGACACGGCACAACTACAACAACAAGTCACTTTAGAAATGTTGCATTGTGAAAAAACATAAATGCATTAACACACCTATATACACACACACACACACACACACACACACACACACACACACACACACACACACACATATATATATATATATCCTAGAGGAATTTGATGAGAAAAGTTAATCCTGAGTCAAACTCTTGATATTTTTAAGCGAATCAGAGCAAGACATTATGAAAATCTCCAAACTCTAGAAGCGATTCATGTGACATTCAAGGAAACTGAAGCAAAACTTTCTTTCCTACATGCCACTCTTAGTCCAGTTTCAGCTGTTATGGCTCTCAGTGATGTTGACATGCAGCACACATCTATGGGCATGAGTGTGTGTGTGTGTGTGTGTGTATATGTGTGTGTGTGTGTGTGTGTGTGTGTGTGTGTGTGCGACAGGCGTCTCAGTGTCTCCCTGTCCTGCGGCTGAAGGTAAGACAGATTTACTGCCTCTGTAGTGAATGAGATTTTTGGCACGCCACACTCTTGTTCATAAAGCCAGTGCATGCGTACTCTCTCAGGAAGGTGTTGACAGCCCAACACAAGCGGTTTTAACCCTTTCTTGCTAGAAAGGCGTTTGAGAAACTTCACGAGTGCAGGTGATCTTGTCAACAGGTGCACAAATGGAGTTCGTAACAGTGGATGGAAGATTAGCTGTAATCTCGCTCAAATCCCTCTGGTTTTACAGTAATATTTTAAACAGAGCGTGTCCTGTTTTGAAGGAAATGCATCAGTGCAGGTGATGTCAGATGCTGTTATGTCCTAACATGACATGAAGAACACTGTGTTAAAAGACAAGTCTCCTGGACATTAACCGCAGGAATCAGTACTTTGATTTATCGAGGAACTGCACACACACACACACACACACACACACACACACACACACACACACACACACACACACACACACACACACACACACACACACACACACACACACACACACACACACACACACACACACACACACACACACACACACACACACACACACACTCATGAAGTCGTAACGTGACAGTGAAGTATGTATGTCAGATGTGTGTGTGTGTGTGTGTCTCTGATCTGTCTGAGCTGAGTAATGTTTCCCTGTTGAATGATGTAAAAACAGCCGAACATAAATGTTTAGTGCTTTCTGTCTCTTGCTGAATTCGGGGGAAGAGGTGTGGTTCAGGAATGTTTCTGTGTTAGTTGTTCACTTGTCAATGAGTCACTGATGTGTCTTTTCTTTTTCTAGTGTGTGTGTTTTGCGTGCGTGCGTGTATTTTGCGTCAGTAAACATGCTTGAGCACACATATCATGCTGTGGAAAATTATTATTTTTTACTGTATTTCTGAAGTTGTTAAAAATGACTTATTTTATTTGAACTTTCTGCTCAATGTTTTATCCTTTTAAAATAATGCTTTTATGTTTCTGAAGCATTCTGAATAAGTTTCTCTTATTCTCTTCACCAGGACTTCTTTGTTTACATGTAGATTTTCATATAGGTTTTGGGGTCGGGTTTTTTAAAATGTTTTTGAAGAATCTTCTACTGCTCATCAAGGCTGCAATAATTTTTATTACAAATACAGTAAAACTAGTAATACTGTGAAATGTTATTATATTGTAAAACAGCTGTTTTTTATGTGAATATATAGTAAAGTGTCATTTATTCCTGTGATTAAAGCTGAATTTATTAGATGATAAATACAGTAAAACAGTGTAATATTATATCAGTGTAAAACAGCTGTTTTCTATGTGAATATATAGTAAAGTGTCATTTATTCCTGTGATTAAAGCTGAATTTATTACATGATAAATACAGTAAAACAGTGTAATATTATATCAGTGTAAAACAGCTGTTTTCTATGTGAATATATAGTAAAGTGTCATTTATTCCTGTGATTAAAGCTGTATTTTCAGCATCATTACTCCAGTCTTCAGTGTCACATGATCTTCACAAATCATTTTAATATTCTTTGTTGATCAACAAACATTTATGATTATTATCAATGTTGAAAACACTATAATATATTAATAACTATATTTTTGTGGAAACTGCAACACGTTTTCCTCTCAGGATTATTTAATTATTATTATTTTTTTTTATATGACTCCACATAAACACACTGGTTACTGGATGAGATTAGAAAGTTCCCAACTTTACTTTTCCCGGATTTTTGTGTCGACACTTAAAAGTCCCCCTGAAACCAAAAATTGATTGTCTGAAGATATAAGCATTCAAAACTTACAGTCTCTCACTTCCTCCAATAAGGATCAATGACTTTGATGACATCATCTGCACTTGAGCTTCTCATCAGATTTTCTGTCCAATCAAACGCTCTCTAGAATCTGAAGCTCCGCCCCCTTCATTATAATCAGAGGCTGAAGCTGCGGCTGAAATCGGTCACTCGTTCACACACTGTTTTCTACATGATGAACGGCTCATAGTCACTATATCGGGGACAGGGAGGATTCAGACAGTGGGAATATCTTTCATTGGGGGAATGAAGTCTGGATTGACGTTAGTGTCAGTGAAGCGCCACAGATCCAGAGACCCGACAGACCAGAGCGGATCATGTGATGGAGAAACATCCACCCGTTTGAGTTCTGCACACAATCATGTGTTTCTAAGAGAGATGGAGGAGATTAGAGGAGAAACGGAGAGAGATCAGGAGGAAACTGCGGCTTTATGGAGATCAACGGCTCTGAGCTGTGATATGAACTAAACGCTATTGGCTGTTTAAAAAAGGGGAGGAGCTGATCGAGAAGCCCCGCCCTCTTCCTGTTTCAGTGGAAATTACATCAACACACTGAATAACGCTGCGCACTTTAAAAGTGTTTTAATACTGGCTTTTCAGACCTGTTTTTCAGGTATCTGATATAAATTTAAACTCACAAACACAAAAGCTTTTCCACTTGATTGTGTGTCTTCTCATACAAAACCAAACTTCCCAAACTGAAGCCACTCTGTCGTTTATGCACCAAACCGTCCACATTCAATCACATCAGCAAAATGAGCTGGAAATCACAGGCCTGAAGTCTCGCGCCGCGTGGAGGGCGAAAGAGCACTCGCTCGGGAAAGCGTGGCTCAATCTTGTCCCATTACTCCCGCCAGGCCAATCTAACCACACAAATTACGCCACAGCGACCTCATCAGCGGAGGTATTTTAAGATCAAACAACAAAACTCTCTAGAGCGGGAGGTAAAAGCTTTCCCCACTCATTTACCCCGGGACACCTTTTAGCCCCAGGTGAAGGCAATAAACGCTCCCGAAGCGGTCCTGACCCCAGCAGGACGAGAGATTCATCACAGACGACGATCCCACAGCATCTCAGTCTTACAGTTTCAGGCCGTCAGCGTCTAAAGAGCCCATAATAAACCTGTCAACACCAATCAGAATCCAGCATGCAAATATTGCAAAATTACACAAATGTTATTCGTAAACGTTCAAAATAATTGGTAAATCAATGGAACATTTTCAAACGTTAATCCTAATTTTCATTCAACCTAAAGTCTATGAAAAAACAGACTGTAAGTTCAAATATATATGAATTATAGCTGATTATTCGTGGTTTTATGTCTGATATCAACTGCGGAAGATTGTGGACGAATTATAAGAAGAATGAGACTTTTGCATATTTAAGTGGTGGAAAGTTCAAAGAAGTGGTTGCTAGGCCATTGCTAAGTGTTTGCTAGGATTTTCTTGGTGGTTGCTATGTGATGTCGGGTGGTTGCTAGGATTTTCTGGGTGGTTGCTATGTGATGTCGGGTGGTTGCTAGGACATTGCTAAGTGGTTGCTAGGATGTTCTGAGTAGTTTCTAAAAGGTGTCTGGTGGTTGCTAGGACAGTGCTAAGTGGTTGCTAGGATGTTCTGGGTGGTTGCTGAATGGTATCAGGTGGTTGCTATGTGATGTCGGGTGGTTGCTAGGCCATTGCTTAGTGGTTGCTAGGATGTTCTGGGTGGTTGCTAAGTGGGTTCTTACCGTTTCATGTGAAGAGAGTCCCTGTCACTGTTTTCACAAGTTTGTGTTTTTGTGGTTTATACGGAGACAATAACGATGTCGTTTTCAAAATGTTAGACTTTTTTTTTAAAGTTTGTGTTTTCAGGCCCCCAAATGGCCCAAACATAAAAAGTTTAGCATTTTTAGTTAAAAGCGGTGTCATGTGAACGGCCCTTGAGACCCAGAGGCTGAAGAGGACTCTATAATGTACATTTCCACTTACAATGAGAGCCAATCTGCTGTGCGATCCCAAAACAATGAGCTCCATTCAGAAGTTAAGTGCCTATTGTGAGGCTAAAGGCTAGAAAAGCATTGCCTAATTACATGCTCTTCAGAGGCACCTTCTGCTGCCGGCCTGACGGACGGGACGGGGGCCCGTCAAACTCTCAGTTATTTTACAGCAGTAATTTGAACCCAACCCACTTCAAAAGATGTGGAGAGGAAGAGCGCGGCTTCGGGTCGCCTCCAGACGTCTCTCTGTTCTTATAATGTGCTTGCGTTGGAATGAGTCTCTCAGCGCTGTCTTTCTCTCACTTCATCCTCAGACAGATGGACAGTAATCTCTCATGTGTCTGCGAGGATCTTTACAGACATACACTGCATTTATCAATCTAACGCTCATGTTTTACCAGACCGGAGTTTAACCTTCATCCTGCACAATGTCAGAGTGTTTCCACACGCGGCCGGACTGACAGGGAGGATCAGCTGAACAGGACAAGGGTGAATCTGTCAAGAACTTGTTTCACCTAAATATCAAAACAAAGAAACAATTATATTTATAATATCATATATTTATTTATTACAGTTTTTTCCAATTGCTTACACACGTTTTCAAAACTAACTCTCCTTTTTTCAAAACTCTACACACAATTCTCAAAACTGCACACACAAAATGCAAAATGCCTCACATCTCCTTCAAAAATGCAACACTGCATTCAAAATGCCACAAACACATGTCAGAATGAAGCATTTGCATCAAATGGCAAACACTTCTTTTATAATAATACATTTTTGGATATACCATGTAAACACTGCTGTTCTAAATCTAAAGCTCTTTGCTCTTTCACGGGCTTATATCTACATTTCAATACAATGTTCTACAGTGAAAGTAATCTGGGTAACAAGTGCACCGGAAACACCAATGCAATGTAGAAACAGAACATATTTACAGTTTTTACCAATTGCTTACACACAAAATCTTTTCATGTCACTCGATTTTTGAAACCTCTCACTCAAAGTGCCAAACTGAATGCCAAATCTTCAAAACCATAAGTTATTTCTCAGCCTTTGACTCAGTTTTCAATTGCATAAAACACTTTTAGAAAACACTCTACCTAAAACACAAAGATAAACCTGTAAACCAAAAGTATATTCTTTACAGTAGAATACAGTAAATTGTGTGTGGGGTCCAGGAATTGGTGGGGTGGGGGGGGGGGGGGGGGGGGGGGGGGGTTGCAGTCCCCAGTGCTAAACTTCATCTCTTCTCTGAGTTTGTTCTGGCCACAATACTTCGTCCACATCACAAGATACGTTTTTCTTTCCAAACATCGAGGGAAGTTTCTCCTAGCATGGCGTATCCAACCTTGAACAGAGGCAACCTCTATGTCTCCACATGCGTCCTCCATTGCCTGGAGAAGCGGCATGTGGGCAAAGGGTTGGCGATCATACACTTTCCAGCGCCAGGCTGAGAAGAATTCCTCTATGGGATTTAGAAAAGGTGAATATGGGGGTAAGAACAAATTGTGGATGGGTGGCAAACCAGTTTTGTACCAGAACAGCCCAGTGAAGACTAACATTGTCCCATAGAACCACAAATCTAGCAGATGCCTGATCTGGATCAGGACAAGCATTGTGTGAATTGCATCCAGAAAAGTCCTTCTCTTGGTATTTGTCCTCGTTGTCTCCTGCCTCTTCCTCCTACTCCTCTTTCTCTCTGTTCATTGTTAGCATTCATCGTTCAAATCAGGTAATCTGACCTTTGACGTGTTTATAGACCTATCTATACTACTGTAAAGCAGTGATTGGTTAGTGATCAGTTAAGCAATTAGTGTTTGTACATGTGTGTCTGTGAGACCTGGTGAATAAGTGTAGTGTTTTGATTGGTTGTGTTTGGAAAAAGAAAGCAAGTCACTTCCTGATATATCTTTGTGTTTTAGGTAGAGAATTGTGTGTTGTGTTTTGAAAAAAGTGTTTTATGCAATTGAAAACTGAGTCAAAGGTCGAGAAATAGCTTATGGTTTTGAAGAGTTGGTATTTAGTTTTGCACTTTGAGTGAGAGGTTTCAAAAATTGTGTGACATGAAAAGATTTTGTGTGTAAGCAATTGGAAAAAACTGTAATATACATATATACATTAATTAATGATTCTAATTTTTAAATAATAAGATAAATAATAAATAAAATAACTTTTAATGTACATAACAATTAAAAATTACATTACTATTTAATAATTAATACATTAATTTATTCAAATCTAATAAGAATAACCACTGAAAGCTGTCACGATGAGAATAATGTTACAGTGCAAAAAAATCTTAAAAAGGTCTTACATTTTCTAAAGCTTAATTTACGTCATACAAAATATTATTTTTTTCTTTGGATTTATATTTAACGATTAATCACATTTAAAACCGATTAATCACATCTAAGCATAATGCCTTGTGTTTTTAAAATATATGTGTGTGCATTATATAAAACGTTTGTGCTCTCTTACACACACACACACACACACACACACATGCACACGTGCGCACACACACACACACACATACACATGCGCGCGCACACACACACACACACACCCACACACACACACACTTTCAGACTCACACACACTCTCAGACTCACACATGCACACACACACACACGCACACACACACACACACACATTTATACTGTGTATATATATATATATATATATATGAAATCTCTGAGCAAAGAAATACAGCAAGTTCATCACATTTGCATGCTAATTACAGCACCAGCGCTAAAAGATCAGCAATTAATAAAACAAATTCTACAACTAATTTACCTCACTAATCAACCTAATGTTTTATCATAAAAATAGTAACAATGCAATTTAAAAAACAAAACACAACAACTTTAGTCACTATTATAGTCATTTTAGTTTAGGCAACACATATTTAATATTCACTCGGACCTTTCCTTCAATAATTACTGCTCATTAATAGTCAGTACGGTAGTTGCAATTTTAGATATTGGGTGGATTAAGCTAAATGAATATGATCATGCTGAATAAGGCATTAATGTGTGATTTATGAGCAATACTAAACACACAATATCCTTGTAATATGCATGATAATAGTAGCGATCATCTGCAGGCAACATTAACGGTGACACGCAGAACATGGAGGAACGAGAACCAGAGTCCAGCCGCTCCGGGACAGAAGAGACGGGAATATAAGATGAAACACACAGATTACAGCACAGATGGGAGGTCAAACCGGGGTCACCGCCCTTAACATTCACACACACTTGATCTCAAAGATTTATTACCTGCATTCCAAAAATTATTTAAGCCTGAATATAAGATTTATGTATTTGATGTGCGTGCAAAATTTCCATTTCTACTTAAAGTTTGGCATATCTAGCCATATTTAAACTGTGTTAAAACTGAACACATGAACTATTTGAACAGTGAATGGATTTATACTGATTATAGACAATTTGAATGAATATATTTAGAAAATATGACTATTTAAATAAAACCAAATAGATGCAAATAGTTCACGACAAACTATGCTGTGCTGTGCTTGAATGCAAAAACGATATTGACATGACATGGTTTGTTAAATTAAGTTTATTAGTTTTTTTTTATGTTAAAACCGAGTAATACAAATGCAATTTAATTTTACATGCAATTCAAGTACATTCATTTTAAACGCAGGCGTAAATATTGATCATTTTCAAATCATTGAGAAAAATATTTGAATTACTTTACAGTTTTTCCCGTTTTGAATTTAGTGATTTTGATGTGGTTGCGTCTTTTTTATTGGTTAGTGTTTTTTTAATGTCTGTTTTTAGTAGTTAAACAATGAAAATGAGATACAAAATATTGCTTTGGCATCTAGCTAAAAAAAAACAAGTTTATGTTTTTTAATATTTCATTTGAATTCTTTGCATGCTTATAGTTTTGGTTGACTATAATAACCCTGAATCAAAGACACTGAGCAAGTCCAGGAGTTTTGTGTTGTTTCGTCTCGGTGTTGATGCACTATAATGCGTGTTGTGTTCTCATCATGGCCTCAGGGAGCGCTATAGTAGCTGTTTGTGTTAAACTTCTCTTTTTGGAATCTCTGGCTGCACCTTTAAAATCTGTGGAACCGTTCCATTCCGTTCCGTTCCGTTCCATTTCGTTCCGTTCCATTTCGTTCCATTCCATTCCATAAAAGGTTCTTAATCAAATTAAAATTCACCTTTTCAGAACCTAAATTTGTTCCCTGAATGCTTCTTTGGAGAACCAAACATTTATCTTCTATTGCGTGGTTGTGCATCTCCCCTTTCTTTTTAAGACTGCACTTTAACGTCTAGACAGTTGCAGGAACATGCAACGTGACAGTGCCGTCGCACAGAACATGTCTCTTGCCTAATTCACACAGGGAGTGTGTGTTTTCGAGAGAAGGACTGCACAGGAAAGAGATTTTACAGGAGCAGTAAGTGGTAGGTGCAGTGCATGTAATAAAGATCTCCTCTGAGATAAAGGGCAGCGTGAGACACAGAGAGAAAGAGCGAGGGAAACCCCTCCTCCTGCGTTAAGTGCCGTACAGGAGTTGGCTTGCCCGGCGGTGCTGGAGAACAAGCGTCCTGACGCCAGCTCCTCTGCCGTCTGTCTGCAGTGGCCACAGGCACTAACCTCACTCCATCTCTCGCACACATAAAACACACTTCAAACAACTGCATTCTTCTGCTGCGTGCGCTCCCGTCTCAGAGAGTCCAGCTCCGGCTGACCTGTGTGTGCAGGACAGTGTGTTCTGACCCTTTTGAGCGCCGCTGATGTCTCGGATCGTCTGAACTCAGATTGTTTTTACAAAATTCTGCATGCAACCCAGAGAACAGGGAACTTCAGTCCTGGCAAAGCTCTCTCAAAGTTACGAGCAAATGTTCTTCCGGCAATGTTAATAAAACATTAGTGATCTGGCTTTTAATAATGTTAGCATAAAAGCACTACGTGTGCATCATGAAGTTGAAATGTTTCTTAAATGTTGCTACTTGTTTCAGAATGTTCAGAGAATTGGAATGTGTTTGAATTGGAATTGGAATGTTGAAATTCCTTGCTAATTGCATTAAATTGCATGCTAATTATAACACTGCTAAAATGATCAAAAATTAATAACCAAGAAAAAATTTTATGTAACTAATTTACATCACTAATCAAAATAATTCACAACAGCAAGAAGCTTCCTGCAAAATATGACTTCTAAATGACATTTCAAAGAGTTTTATGACTTTTTTCAATGGAAATTTCTAAAATAAGAGCAGTTTACTGTATATGGATGCTGTATCTGCCGTGGCATAAAACTATTTAAAAGATATTGCAACTCATAAAGTCAGAATTGCGAGTTAAAAAGTTCAATTTAGAGGTGAAAAAGATTGACTTTTCTTTCAAAGAGTTGCGCGATGTAAACTGACGTATCTCGTCAGAACTGTGAGATAAAAGTCACAATTAGAAACAAGCGTGCGTAGCTGGACGATCATTGCATCAGATATTAAGATTTGTTTTTATACTTAAAATAAGAGAAAATATTCTATTTTTAAATATTGTAAATATTGTAACTCAGAAACATTTATCTCTTGTTTTAATGATTTTTAGACTAAGAATATATGTATTTTCATCATCATACAGTAAATTTGTTTTTTAATTATTTTTTGTTTTTCGGTGCATGATGATTAAAAGCTAAAACTAGTCTCAACTTTGTCTCTTTCTCTCACAAACGGAAAAAGAAATGACAGAGTACAAATCTCTAACAATTTGATGAGAAATGTTTGAGTTCATCTGAAATCTGATGGCAGACTTTGCTTTGTTGGTAAACGGAGCACAGTTTGAGACATTGCTGACGAAACTACAGCTGTCTTTCTCAAAGGAAGCATCAGAGAAGCAGGAGACTGAGTGCTGGTCAGTGTGTGAACGACTGCTGTTTTGAACTGAAGTGTGTGTGTGTGTGTGTGTGTGTGTGTGTGTGTGTGTCAGTCTCAGAGTAGTTGTGTCAATATTTGATGTGTGATTACTCCAGGCGTGTGTTTACCATCTCTTGAGCTCGCTCTGATCACAGAGAGAAGCCCGTGGGGGAATTACAGTCCTCCACTTCAAACACACACAGACAGTAAATCAGCGGCAGCTCACGCTCTCATCAAACACTCACTTCATCTCATTCCTTCCCGGAGTTTCTCACACTCGGATTAAAACGAGCTCTGGTTTGATTGCTCTGTTAGTGCGGTTCATCTGAACAAGTGGGAACGCTGCTCTCCGACCCCAAACTACAGCGTTTCGCTCTGCTTCTGACTGAAATATGAAATATGAACCCAACACGGATCTAAACAAACCAAAACAGGACATGATGTCACAACTTATTTTCCTGTTACAGTAATACCTCGATTTACGAGCTTAATTCGTTCCAAAAGCTCGTAACCCAAAATGCTCGTACACCAAAACAATTTTCCCCATAAGAAGGCAATAAAAATGACTTGATTCGTTCCACACGACCATAAATGCCCATTTTAAATATTTTTTGGGGTTTTACCCTATTAATTACAGTTAAAATTATAACCATTAATATCTCATATAAATACTAATTAATAATTGATAATTAAACTCTAAAAATACTTGACAATTTAATGTAACGCACTTCAGCTTTGAGTCGCGTCGCTGCTGGCGTGAAGGAGACGAGAGGAGGGTTTTACTGCTTACAGGGAGAATTTCATCCCTTCTTTCTTACTCATCTTGAGGTCGTTGTCTATATGCTGAACTGTACGTATATATTTCACTACGTGAACAATAGCATTAACAAGTAATGTTAACAACACGAGGTAAAACCGCTGTAAATCACTTATAAAAGTATCACTGTGGTGAATGATGAACCAAACCGAGCGACGCTGAGAGAATGAACGAGTGAAGGGGTGATGGGCTTTGTGAGAGGCTGTTGTTAGGATATTCCCAATAAAAATGCACGTGAAGATGTTGAGCGTTAGCATTTTTCCGCAAAAAAATGCGCGTGGACGAGGGAAAATTTTTCTCACACACCGATACAATGCTCGTACATCGATTTGCTTGTATACTAAGTCACTCGTAAACCGAGGTATTACTGTGTAAAGCTGCTTTGAAACAATCTCTATTGTAAAAAGCACTATATAAATAAAGGTGACTTGACCATAAAAAGGACAGGATGCTTTTGACTCTTTTACACATTTTATAAGCTCGTCACGAGATCTCAGCTGGGCAAAATACCATCATAATCAAATTAATAAGCAACAGGAAGATGCACGGAAAACATAATCTATTAAATAGATAAAAATCAGTCAAATCTTTGAAAGGGAAATGTGAGCAGAATTGAAAAAAGCCACATTAGAGGGTTCATTGAAATTCATTCATATTGCCTAATGATTGTACTTTATTTTAATCATCATGCAAAAACATTTAAGCTCCAGTGTTTCGTCTCTTTTTTGTCTTTTTTTAGTAGCATGGAGCCACTGCTCACACACGAGTGCACTTAACATAAGGCATGGTGTTCTTTGGTGATCTCTGCTGCAAAATATTAAGAGAGCCAAGAGAATCGAACAGAAAATCCTGGGAAAAACACTTTTGATAAGATGAATGATCTGTGTCAATAAAAACCTGTGCAACATTCATTCACACTTTTATTCAAAGCGACTTGCATTGCATTCAAGAAACACATTGACATTCTAATCAGTTCTTGCTTTCCCTGGGGATCGAACCCTTGACCTTGGCGTTGCAAGCGCCGCTCTCTACTGTTAGAGACACAGGAAAGCTAAATGAGTGTGAATTTGAATTGAACGGAAACAATATTGAATTCAAACTCACATCTTACCAAATTAATTGTTCTTCCAAGATCTTTAAATTATAACAAAAAATATAACAAACGTGTTCTATTGATTTATAGTTTTGTTAAAACTACCAAAACTATTTTTTTATCCTCGAAACAATGTCAAGCCAACATTTAAGGTTTTTCCTGACAATCTTTGCTTGTTCAATCACATTTTGCAATTCTACATCCTGTCAGAAAAATTCAAATTAAACAAATTAAATTAAAAATAAAAAGCATCTCATCTCAGCTCTGAATGCTGCTCAACTTTCAAAAAGACAAAATTACTCTGAAATATAGTTTGGGTCAGTGAGAATTTTTATGTTTCTAAAAGAATTCTCTTTCATCAAAAATATTTACAAATTCTGAAATATTATTACAATTTCAATAGTTGCTTATGATTTGTGTATAATTCATAAAATGTCATTTATTCCTGATGGCAAAGTGTCACTGCTCTGACCTGCACGTCTCTCACACGCTTCACATGAACTTCATTCTGATTTTACAGAAGTAATAATATGTTTAGGAGGTTGGTGTAAGTGTGTCCGTGATCTCCAGGAACATGTGAAGTGTTGTGATGTGACTGATGTGATGTGAGGTGTGTGTGCGTGTGTGTTGCAGTGAGGGATGGACCGTGACCTCTGCTCCCGTCGCTCATCCGTCTCTCATCCGCTCCTGATTTATCACGGGAGAAACGCTACAGGCCAATGGGCTTTTGATGAAATTGTTGGAGGGATCCGGAGCGATAAATCCACATCTCTCCACACAGGTCGCCAGCGACTCTTCCGTTCATTCTCCCATCAATAACCTCCCCGACACGCAGCCGCAGCGGAAAACACTGAGCAGAGAGAGAGAGAGAGAGAGAGAGAGAGGAGGCAGAATGAGAAACAGTGTGAGGGATGAGCAAATCTCCACTTTTACAGCAATATTAGTGGATGCCCTGCAACAGTTTCCCAAACATACAGAACTCAGAAAGTGCGTCTATCCCACAATGCACTGCACTCAACTCAAACACACACTACTGTTCAAAAAGTTAAAAACTAAAATAAAACAATGTATTTAGTCTCTTCTGCTCACCAAGGGTCCGTTTATTGGATAAAAATACAATAAAAACT
Source organism: Rhodeus uyekii (assembly GCA_037043235.1). NCBI lineage: Eukaryota > Metazoa > Chordata > Actinopteri > Cypriniformes > Acheilognathidae > Rhodeus > Rhodeus uyekii. Next base: position 321,359 of record JAWRVZ010000237.1, read on the forward strand.
GTAATATTGTGAAATATAACTATTTCTATATTCCATTCTATGTTTTTCTATGTTCAGCATCATTACCCCAGTCTTCAGTGTCACATGATCCTATTACAGTAAAACGGTGTAATATTATATCAGTGTAAAACAGCTGTTTTCTATGTGAATATATAGTAAAGTGTCATTTATTCCTGTGATTAAAGCTGAATTTATTAGATGATAAATACAGTAAAACAGTGTAATATTATATCAGTGTAAAACAGCTGTTTTCTATGTGAATATATAGTAAAGTGTCATTTATTCCTGTGATTAAAGCTGAATTTATTAGATGATAAATACAGTAAAACAGTGTAATATTATATCAGTGTAAAACAGCTGTTTTCTATGTCAATATATAGTAGTGTCATTTATTCCTGTGATTAAAGCTGAATTTATTAGATGATAAATACAGTAAAACAGTGTAATATTATATCAGTGTAAAACAGCTGTTTTCTATGTGAATATATAGTAAAGTGTCATTTATTCCTGTGATTAAAGCTGAATTTTCAGCATCATTACTCCAGTCTTCAGTGTCATATGATCCTCCACTAATTATTCTAATATGAGGATTTGATGATCAACAACCATTTCTAATTATTATTAATATTGAAAACACTTCATATTTTTCTGGTAACCGTGATACAGTTTTTCAGGGTGGTTTTATGAATAGAAAGTGCAAAAAAGAACAGCATTTATTCGAAATACAAGTTATAAATGTTGTGTTTCTTCATGGACAAATGCACGTTTAAGTGTGTGTCTGATTGCTTATGATTAACATGAATGTTCAGAGGATTTACAGACGCACAATACGCGCTTTGAGGAACAAAATCCAAACACTGTTCATCTTCCATTTCTCCTGCTTGGTTTCCTTCCTGGGAGTGAACAGTGGATTCAGACACACAAAGGCCGCGGGCCCCCAGTGGGGCGGATCAGCTGTCATTAACCCCTCACAGCTGGCCTCGCGGGGGGCCGCTGTCTCCGTGTGCAGACACACACACTTACACCAGTGCTGGCAGAGGAGAGGCAGTGCTGTCCTGCGCCCATGCTGGCATCTGAGTCCAGACCAACCATGAAGCTCATGCATGCTCCCCTTCGCTCGGTCTCATAACCCTTTCCGATAACAAACGGGACTCTGTTTACTGCACTCTTTTTAATGCATGTTGGGATCAGTAGAAGTTAGAAAAGAAGAGAATCAATCGAAAATTCATTTCACCTGAAAAAACATTCATCCTTACTTGATGCTTTTTGCAATCTATTAACAATTACCGACTTCTAATTAGCATAAAATCGCTGTAGCATTTTTCTGCTCCATTTAACAAATTTACGGAGGCATCTATTAGCTTGCATCTAATCGAAAATGGGATTCAGCGGAGGAAATGCATGCGTGGTTTGCAACGATTCCTGATCAAATAAAATTTAAGCAGCGTTTGTTGCTTTTAAGGGCACTTTTATTCGCTTTTATTCTGAATCTGATTTGATTTTCATCTTTGGTGTTTAAAAGGCAAATGCTGAGCATGTAATTCCTCGCGGGACAAACTCTCAGGAGACGCTCAGAGACCTGGATTACATCCCTCTAATTGAATTAACTCAATCAGCATCTCGAGAGAAACCTCGCGTGAGGATGTAAGCATGCGCTGGTGGATGTGAGCACATGAACTCAGAGCGACGCTGGAGTGTTTGCTGGACCCGACAGAAGCGGCCGCGTCTCTTTGTTGATCTGCAGTGAAGCAGATTCATTCTCTCTCTCTCTCTCTCTGTTCATTAACATACATATCCATATGAAGAGTGGGCTAACAGCTGTCCCTCAGAGCGGCTCCGGGACAACAGCAGCTCTCATCCCTGACACACTCACATCACACTCCTTTCACACTCATTTACCATGGAGACAGTTATCCAGTAAAGAAGGACATTTTCTCAGCAGTATTTATACATATCTATCTATCTATCTATCTATCTATCTATCTATCTATCTATCTATCTATCTATCTATCTATCTATCTATCTATCTATCTATCTATCTATCTATCTATCTATCTATCTATCCATCCATCTCTTTTCTATCTATCTATCTATCTATCTATCTATCTATCTATCTATCTATCTATCTATCTATCTATCTATCTATCTATCTATCCATCCATCTATCTATCCATCTATCTCTTTTCTATCTATCCATCTATCCATCCATCCATCCATCTATCCATCTATCCATCTATCTCTTTTCTATCTATCTATCTATCTATCTATCTATCTATCTATCTATCTATCTATCTATCTATCTATCTATCTATCTATCTATCTATCTATCTATCTATCTATCTATCTATCTATCCATCCATCCATCCATCCATCCATCCATCCATCCATCTATCCATCTATCCATCTATCTATCTATCTCTTTTCTATCTATATATCTATCTATCTATCTATCTATCTATCTATCTATCTATCTATCTATCTATCTATCTATCCATCCATCCATCCATCCATCCATCCATCCATCCATCCATCCATCCATCCATCCATCCATCTATCTATCTATCTATCTATCTATCTATCTATCTATCTATCCATCCATCCATCCATCCATCCATCTATCTATCTCTTTTCTATCTATCTATCTATCTATCTATCTATCTATCTATCTATCTATCTATCTATCTATCTATCTATCTATCTATCTATCCATCCATCCATCTATCTCTTTTCTATCTATCTATCTATCTATCTATCTATCTATCTATCTATCTATCTATCTATCTATCTATCTATCTATCTATCTATCTATCTATCTATCTATCTATCTATCTATCTATCTATCTATCTATCTATCTATCTATCTATCTATCTATCTATCTATCCATCCATCCATCCATCCATCTATCCATCTATCTAAAAAAAATTAAACAAATGATCACCATGTTTAATCAAGTTTTAATGATCAAAGGTTTTTTCAAGATACAATTTCACTTCCTGTTTGTTTGTGTTGGTGATCATAAAACACTTACATGAAATATTCTACATTTACATAACTATCATAGTCTAAACATCACCTATTTATAAATGTCAGTGTTAAAAAATCCAAATAGTGAATGAGCAATCTGGCCGACCGTCTCGCAGAGTTTATATGGCACTATTATAACTCTCGTTTAATCAGTGGAGCGCAATACATCGGCGCTCGGTGTCAAGGATCTTTCATTAACAAACACTAAGTGCTGAGTTTTAGTGATAATCGGATTGCGTGGTTTAGCGGATGCCTGATCCCCCCCCTCCCCCCCCGCCGCCGCAGGTGATGAATGCACACACTCGACTCTAAGGACTTCAGCAACAGATTTTCATTCATCCCATGCAGGAGAAGAAGAGAGAAGAGTGATTGATAAATTCCCTTCCCTGGCTTCTTTTACAACAACCCCCTCCTTCTTTTTATTGACCCCCTGAGGGCTTTTGACTCATTACTGCCCCACGAACAAAAGCCCTCCATACGGCTCTAAACTCCAGCGTTTAGTCACACAGCACAGGCACAATTTGTGCCCATTACGAGCGGCGCGGTTCATTCAGGCTGCCCCCTGTGAGCCCCGCCAGAGAGCTTTCCTTCACTCCTCCATCCATCCCGTCTCCACATAAATGGCGAAGCATCAAAACAACGCACTAATCCTTCACAGTCCCAGCTTTCTTTGAGTTCATTTCCTTCTCTATTTTCAGAGAGTGCATGCTTAATCCTCACATCACTTCCTGTCCAGCACTGCCCGGGGGGGCACAAACTCCTCCGACCCTGGCATGCATGACAGAGAGCCTCTAATAAGAGCGGACTAGAGAGAGGAGGTGACTTCTGGAGTCCAAAGCTAGTCAAAAACCTTCCAAAACGAAGGATCTTAAAGAGCAAAACTCACTCAATAGCAAGTTTCCCAAGTTTTTGGCCACAAGTGCCCCAACAGCCCGACCCTCCAACCATGGAAACTGCAGTGATGTGGAACATTTAACCGTCACGCCTCCCTCTCCATGCGCTCTCTGTTTCTCTTTCAGCAGGCAAGAGCTTCACCAAGCCAAAGCATTAATAAACATTATTCAGAGCCCACGAAAAAGTATTTAAACCCTTATGAACGTCATTGCGTTAGATAAAAAAAGGACACTTTAAGCAAAAAACTAAGGGAATTTATATACTGTATATGCAATGCTGTTAAATCAATTAATTGCATTGATTACACAAACATATTATAAAAACGTTCTCTTTGTGTCGATGTTTCATTGATTAGACCACATATGATAAAAAAATAGGATTATTAGGCTTATGCATGAACTATTTTCCACATGTTTGCATTGGGATGCAGCTTTAATTGCAGCTGAGCTTCATGCGATCACACATGGCGCTGAACAGAAACAGCACATAAATGAAAGCTGCTGTATGGGATTTTTCTGTAACAGCACCTGAAAACGAGCTGACAGGCGTCAGTGAGTAAAGAGTCCTGAGGAATCACATCTGTGTGTCGCACACCTGCAGAACACATGCAAAGCATATGTTATTCATCCACTGACGTTTTATAGCTAGCAGACTTTATTGACAATCAAACACCTGCAAATGTAACTTATACATCATCTTCTGAAACAATGGAACATCTTGATGGTTGGAATTGTGAAACGTTCCAACTTTGAACGGCTAAAAGTGATTGACGACTGCATTCAAATCATTATAAAACTAAAAGGATGTCAAATCGAAGGTCACGTGTTGCATTACACAACGCTTTCAGAACGTGCATTAAGAGCCAGGGGGAATCAACTGTTTTGAACATCACAATGTTTTACATATTTAGTGTTCAGGAAAACATCTCATGTAGTTTCTGAAGGAGTGATAAAAGAACAAAGTATGATCTTAGCGCCTTGAGCATCAGTGAATGTGTTCAGCTCTTGTAATAGTTGTGTATGAATCCTTCAATTGTAATGATCCATAATGTGAAAAGCACTGAATTCAAATTCTGACGTCCCCAAACCCTCTTATTTTTCAGCTGTTTCCTCAATCATTCTGTTACGTCAAAGGTCTGAAATGATGAAACAATATAATTAAATGTCATAAAAGATGTTGAAATAAATGATTTGCGAACACTCTCACGTCATGCTTACATTTGTTCATTTAACAGGTGCTTTTAATGAGCAAGAATACATTAAATTGTTCAAAAGTACAATAAAGAAGAAAGACGGTTTCACTTTATTTAGATGTTCCACTTTAGACTTACTCTAGTTCGATTGTTCTTGGACTGTTAGGTTAGGGTTTGGGTCAGTAAAATAAGTTACTCATAGTCTGTTGAGGATCATCACAATAAAGAGTTATCAGATATTACACGGACAGTCACTATTACTCTAATGACAGTTAGTTGACATGTAGGTGTACAATTAATGGTAAAAATTGAAAATTCAGCTTTGATCACAGGAATACAGGATTACATTTTACAATATGTTACAATAGAAAACTGTTTCAGCTGTTCTCATATTTCATAATACTTCAAACAAACACGTTAACATTTATTAATTCATCAGATGCCATTACAACAAGTGCCAAAAAGTGGCAAGCACTTATTAAAAATAGCATGATTTACTCATTTAATTCATAAATAACATTTATTTGTTAAGAAGTGAAGGTGAGCTAAAACGTTTCTCATATGCTCGTTTCACGTTTCCCTTCTCCTCCAGTTGTGTGACTGGAAATCTAACACACACTTGCTTTGACTCGGTTCCTCCAACACGCTCTCTCATGAATGCGCTCTCTCTCCCTCTCTCTCTTTCTCTCGGCGCTCCCAGGGGTTCTTGTGCTCTCCTCCTGCACATAATGAACACAATTTCACACCACAGAGGCCAATTAGAGACATGACAGCCACCTGCCGGCACGCCTCCCAGTGAGACGGAGAGATCTGCGAGTGGATCGGGCGCTTCAGAACCAATGTCTCAAGTGCCTTTTGAATTCTGCTCTCTTTATCCCTTTATAAACCAAACTACTGACCGCCAACCGGGACTGCGAGGCCTTGTGCTCAGAAATAAAGACAACAACCTGACAGGAACAAGTTCAGCTTTCATTTCTAGTGCATTCTGCATCAAAGTGGGCAGGTTTTGGTCAATTACAAATTGCAATTGCAGGTTTTGGTTGAGTTTATTGAGTTTATGCTGATTCATAACTGACAGTGGCACAAGCTTATGAAGATGAGAAATGGTTTACATCAGTGATTTTGTGTTGAGACCTCTTGACCTGTATATGTAATGTCATCAGTCTGGGGTCGAGCAGAAGGTGAGTGAGAGTGAAGCACGCTTCTCGAGGGACGTGCGTGTCTCAGTAATGATGCAGAACAACTTCAGATTCCAGCAGAAAACTCAAGCATGGCAAAGATAAATGGATTAACCGGGATTCACCAGGAAAACACACACACACACACACACACACACACACACACACACACGCGTCGTTGTGTGTCTGAGCTGTGCTGTGATGAAATCACATGCTGACAGACAGATAAAAACGACCCGTTCTGAGGTTAGATTACTCTGAGCTGCTTTAAACCATCAATTCTGCTCCAACAACACACAGTGTTCATGAGGTGAAAGTGAAATTGCACTTCATTGACATTTGTTAAGTGATCAGAACCCGACCCACTTCGTCACGGTGAGGCAATAAGAAATACAGATAGATGTTAAATTACTAGTAAAATAAATTAATATAATAAATAATAAATAAATAAATTACTAGTTTTGTTTATCTTTCTTTCTTCCTTTCTTTCTTTCTTAGCCAATCAGAATGATTTAACCGTCATCATTGATGTGGTTAGCACCCTCTGTTAGAGTATAATTGCTGTAACAATGTTATTGTATGTGAGGCGGCCTACGAACTCCTTGTGAGACCTGAAGCTTCTGCTGATGAAACTGCAAACTAAACTTCACTAAAATGTCTTCTATTGACTGCACTTCTGACTCCTGCTCTTCTTTCAACATATCTGGTCCTCGGGTCTTAACTGTAAATCCCCTACACTTGAGATTCAGCCGTACCCCGAGCACTCTCATATGGTCGAGAACGACATCTCGATGCCGAACCACCAGCTGCCTCGACTGGGCCAGGATCAGCCAGTCGTCTAGGTAATTAAGGATACGAATACCCTGAAGACAAAGAAGTGCAAGAGCTGTTTACACACTTAGTGAAAGTGTGGGGGGATAGAGCTAGGCCAAACGGGAGGACCCAATATTGCCTCGTCCCCAAAGGCAAACCTGAGGAACCTTCTGAGCTGAGGAAGAATGGAGATATGGAAATACACATCCTTCAAGTCTACTGTCACAAACCAGTCCTCGGACCTGATTTGTAGACCTACATCCTTCTTGGGAACTTTAGTGCCCTGAAGCATGCATAGATACATAGATAGATAGATAGATAGATAGATAGATAGATAGATAGATAGATAGATAGATAGATAGATAGATAGATAGATAGATAGATAGATAGATAGATAGATAGATAGATAGATAGATAGATAGATAGATAGATAGATAGATAGATAAATTGATAGGTAGATATATGGGTGAATGGATGTAATAACCTCTGGCTCACACTTATCACACTTACAGTAAATAGTTGCACTACATGAAAAGCAACTCTCACCCAAAAAAGAAACAACATCCGGATATGAAAGATGAAATCTTCTGGACAAAGACACAAGTGTCCAGTGCAGTAAGTGCTCTCTTGCTCTCATTAAGGGCACGCAACGGAGAGCTGGTGACCAATTAGACCAGAACTTCCACACCGGGAGCTGCTCAGCGCTAAACACATTTGCAAGCAATTTATCTTTACAACATGTTGGCAATCTGATGCAATTTGTGTTCCATTTTTGATGCAATTTGTGCGCTTTTAGGCCCACGTGGAGACCAAATGACACAGAGTCGAAAATATCAGACTGTGCGAGTCACACATGGCCCTCAAATGTCACAGGGAAAAAGTCAACAGCCGACGGAGAAAGAAAGACAGAGAGAAAGGCCCCTGGATCTGTGCAAATGGATGTATGTATGGATATGGACATGGAACAACCGCTGAAATTACCCAGAATACCTTTGGTAGTGAATGTATGGCAATTGCTCTGACATTTTCCAGAGTTTGTAGTTTTGACATCACTCAAAAAAGCAAAATGACCATGATCAGAAGTTTCTCTGTCCCTTTCCTACACTCAACTTTTCTCTCTGCGTTCTGTTTTAACCCTTCAGAAAGCCAAGGTGTAAGACAATCGTTCGTTTTCTCATGTCTTACAATAAGAAAATGTAAGTTTTAAGTCACTTTGCTGTAGGTTTCATACTCATTTGCATATGCATATATTTAAATTCAGCATGTCAGGTGCAGCACTTTCAATTTGCATATAAGATTTGAAATTTTCAAATTCTCAATTCAACTTCACACACTGTTTACCAAGTTTTCTAAAGTCCACAAATTTAACTACGCTTGTCACTGAATTTGAATCTGCATATTCAAATTCAGCATGTCAGGTGCAGCATGAGATTTAAATATGCATGAGATTTGAGAGCTATGACAGAGGTGAAGAACGTATTCATAATAATAAGTAAAGGGTTTTCCACACTTAATTTTTAGGGTAATTGTACGCTATCTATCCCCATTGTTCATATTTTACCAATATTTTGCATGGTACACTTTGGAGGTTAAAAGCTGCACTAAGCACCTTTTAAAATTAAGAAGGAAAGAAGGTTTTTTTCAGAGTTAAAAAGGAGAGAAATCTAATAATTAATAATAATAATATTAATCTGAGATCTAAAAAGATTTTAAAAGCTTATAAGTGTTAGTTAATCCGTAATAGAGGCCATTTACATATAAATAGGTACAGAGCAAAAACAAAGGTCAGTGATAAGGCGAAAATAATCATGAAAACGAAATTATGACTGTGTCCAACAAACCTTTGGTGGGTCGTATCAGATCAGCCGTTTGGAAGCAAGTGAGTGTTAATCAAGCCGGACCAGATGTTCTGTGATGAGTCCAATCCACACGCCGCTAACAGAAAAAAGTGTGCCAGAGAGATTATACGCCCAATTTCACCATCTGAAAGCGCAGAAATACTTAACGCGTTATAAGGTTCCCACAGCTGTTTTTCCTGAACACACACACACACACACACACACACTGTCATTCAGCGTCTCTTTTACCCTCTTGACATTTTTCTGCATGTTCTTCAAATGACATGTTTTATGTGATTCTATCAGAGTGTTTCTAATGCAATAATCACTGTGTGGAATCTGTCATGAATCTGCCAAAGTGCTTTTCTCCCGGAGAGGAGATCTAAGTGTCTCTTTTGCCGTACATCACTACACTTCTACATCAAATCATCACAGATTAAACTCCAAATGTCTTCAACCGTCTATAATTTATTCAAGCTTCAATTTAGTATGGAACATGCAATGTATAGGATGAGGGAATCTCTTCTGCTCACCAAGCCTGCATTTATTTGAACAAAATACAGGGAAAACACTTCTAATACTGTGAAATATTATTGTAGTTTAAACATTAATATAATATTACACTGTTTTAGTGTATTTATAATCTAATAAATTCAGCTTTAATTACAGGAATAAATGACACTTTACTATATATTCACATAGAAAACTGTTTTAAATAGCACTAAATATTCACATAAAAAATAGTATAGTGTCATTTATTCCTGTGATTAAAGCTGAATTTATTAGATGATTAATACAGTAAAACAGTGTAATATATATCAGTGTAAAACAGCTGTTTTCTATGTGAATATATAGTAAAGTGTAATTTATTTCTGTGAATAAAGCTGAATTTATTACATGATAAATACAGTAAAAAAGTGTAATATATATCAGTGTAAAACAGCTGTTTTCTATGTGAATATATAGTAAAGTGTAATTTATTTCTGTGAATAAAGCTGAATTTATTACATGATAAATACAGTAAAACAGTGTAATATTATATCAGTGTAAAACAGCTGTTTTCTATGTGAATATATAGTAAAGTGTCATTTATTCCTGTGATTAAAGCTGTATTTTCAGCATCATTACTCCAGTCTTCAGTGTCACATGATCTTCATAAATCATTCTAATATGAGGATTTGATGATCAACAAGCATTTATGATTATTATCAGTGTTAAACAGTTGAGCTGCTGCTTCAGTTTATTTGTGGAATCAGTTTTTCAAGGATTTTTTCTTGTAAACAATAAATCTGAATTGACCACCCATTTAGACAGGGCTTTTTTTTCTTTTCTTTTTTTTTAGGATTACAACAATCCAAACAACAATCATAACTCATAAACATGTCTTCACAACATCATTATTGTATATGGCGTACTGGTTTTAGCATGGCTGAAAGGCTCGAGGCTGATCCGTCGCATCCTATCTGCTTTTTCCCCCCCGTGGTTTTTTTCTCTTCACGCTTTGATGCACACGTTCAACCACCAAATAGCACATAATAACAGTTTAGACACCTTTCAATTTTAGCATTCCTGCTTGAAAAGTTGAGTGTTCCTCCAGGTGCCATGACAACCGCGCAGCCCAGCATCAGCACCGCGAGATGCTGCTGCCATGGCGATGGAGCCGCTGTCACTCACACGAGGACGGACACTCGCACTGGTAAACTTTACATGCACACGGATTTTGAACAGTACCATAAATCACGGTTAAATACAGTGGTTTGATTCGATCTGTTTTACTACACTACTAAAAATATGAGAACGCGCGGCGAGTGCAATTGCTTTCCCAGATTGGACGGCATCGCTTCATCTCTGGTTCTGTGATGGGTGATGTCTAAATATCTCTCTTTTTCTCCTCCATCAGAGAAGCGAGCGCGGCTTTCATCTGATTTCTTGCGCTGCTAGTAATCTTTCTGAGAGTTTCCCTCCAAACAGCACACCCACAATGAGATGGCAGGACAGAGATAGAGCAGACAGTTGATGAAATCGGAGCTGTTATCGCGTTAACCATTACCTGTCAGCTTTCTTTGGCTGCAGTCTGATGGGCCAACAATTTTCTGAAGTGGAAGTCAAGGGCGCCAATGCGGCACGTGTTAACAAAAGTGCTGCTGTCCACTTCTTTATTTATGAAAGGCATCGGTGAGCAGGAGAGAGTCTTTATCAAGC
>JAWRVZ010000237.1:337500-352500 GCA_037043235.1 Rhodeus uyekii
ATTTATATTTTCACATTTAGACACTTGTGTGCACATAGAAGGCCTGAAAACACCCTGCAGCTTTACCTCTAACTATTCTACAATAAAAACTAAGACTTGCTGAAATAAACACGTTTACTAAAACCAAACAATGCACATGATCTAATAAGCAAAACTCTCATTATGAGCTCAAAATAAACTAGTCATTTAAAAAGTAGAACGCAGATTTTTTTGTCTTCCCTTTCCATCTTTAAATAATGTTCCAAATGACGACATTGTTTATTATGAAATGCTCTTAATATGCTGATTAAAAATGATAAATATTGGGGAGAATTAATTGTCCTTGTTACCAGGAATCCTGTCGGTGAGGTCAATTGTGCACTTCCTGTCTCTCGTGACCTTTTGTCATTTCCTGTCTGTAAGGTCATGGTTACACTTCCTGTCGGTGAGGTCAATTGTGCACTTCCTGTCTGTCGTGTCCTTTTGTCATTTCCTGTCTGTAAGGTCATATTTACACTTCCTGTCGGTGAGGTCAATTGTGCACTTCCTGTCTGTCATGTACTTTTGTCATTTCCTGTCTGTAAGGTCATGGTTGCACTTCCTGTCGGTGAGGTCAATTGTGCACTTCCTGTCTGTCGTGTCCTTTTGTCACTTCCTGTCTGTAAGGTCATGGTTACACTTCCTGTCGGTGAGGTCAATTGTGCACTTCCTGTCTGTCATGTACTTTTGTCATTTCCTGTCTGTAAGGTCATGGTTGCACTTCCTGTCGGTGAGGTCAATTGTGCACTTCCTGTCTGTCGTGTCCTTTTGTCACTTCCTGTCTGTAAGGTCATGGTTACACTTTCTGTCGGTGAGGTCAATTGTTATTTCCTGTGTGTCGTGTGATTTGTCACTTCCTGTCTGGTGTGTCATGTGTTGTTTCACTTACGGGCTTCATGCCCTTCCTGCACCTGTCTTGCTCAATCATTTACTCGTTAGTCTTCTCAGGGGTTCCTCATTCCCGCTTGTATATAACCCTTGTGTGTTGTCGTCGTTGCTGCCGCTCTGTTAGGGCTTCAGTGTTGATGTCTTCTCCATTTGTTTTTGTTTCTTTTATGAATAAAGTGAGTTTAAGTTTGGAACCTGCTGCTCCTCGTCATTGTTTCTCCACATCGCACACGTTCCCCGTTCCTTGCATCTTAACACTCATAATTGACCATTAGCGAATGATAAGACACAAAACACCTACTTTTATTATCTATTACTTTATTTGCATGTCTCAGTTATAGAATATAGTTATAGTCTGTTTGGTTTGAAAATGACCACATTGTATAATTGTATAATGTTAATCACACGAACACAACTGTGATTCACATTTTTAAACGTATGAGTTTGATTTGATTAAACTCATTAAATGTTGAATTATAATGATGTTGATAAGTGATGATGGCATTACAAGTTATGTATTACACTGTTTTAAATTGAAATTCAAAATGGCTGAGTTGGTTTTTAAAATAAGTAACACAAGTTACTTTGTTTTCACATTTATTGTTTCTTTTTATTTTAAGTTTGACAACTTTTTTTTAAACGTTTTTCAAAATCGGGAGTAATTGCGATGATTGTTGATGATGGTAAATTGATGATGGTGAGCATTTCATAATCACATTTGCACACTAAAAAGATTCAGGTTTCCTCAAAATGAATCAAATAAGTGAAATGCAAAATCTGAATATTATGCAAATATTATAGTATGAATACAATGCAAACCTCTAATAATAGTATCACAATTAGTTACTTTTTAAGGAAGTAACACGATATTGCAATGCTTTCCTCAACACTGGTTATAAAATAATTTAGTATATCCTTCTTCATTAAACCATCACAACTCACTGTTTGCCCAATCAGACATCAGCTTAATTACTTTATGCATAATCCTGTTACATAATACAGGCTTCACTCAATGATGCAGTGGATCTGAAATTGTATTGATTGCTCCTTACACACAACACACACTAACACACTCACTGACAAACTGCACACGTGATGAAGGTTTAAATGATACTTTTGATGAACGACTAAATGGCGCTCTTGTGTTGATCAGGGTTCGCATCCATCACTGGCTAGAGGGAGATTCACTTTCTCCATCTCTGTGCCCATCTATTCATCTCTTGCTCAGTTCACAAAGAGAATCTGACATACTGCAATTTAATTTCACCTTGAACAGCAACTGCTTACAACATCCCATAATAATCGTCAATGAGAGGCTGGTGAGAGAGCTTTGATTAAACCAGAGCGACACACACACACACACACACACACACACACTCACGCTTACGCACGCACACACATGCTCACGCACACACACACACACACTCTCACGGACGCGCACACATACACACACATACACACTTTCTTTCTCTCTCTCTCTCTCACACACACACACACAAACACTCTCTCTCTCTCTCTCTCACACACACACACACACTCACACACACACACACACACACACACACAAACACACACACACACACACACACACACACACACTCACACACACACACACACACTCACACACACACACACACATTCAGACACCTTAAACTTCCAGCAGCCACACACACACACACACACACACACACACACACACACACACACATTCAGACACCTTAAACTTCCAGCAGCCGCACACTTCAGCGTCCGTCGACTCAGAGTGATCAGGGCTTCTGCTTTAGCGACCCATAATTAAATCTGTCATTTCTCTGATTCCCTGGGGATCTGTCCTTCTCTCTCCCAGATTCACTCAAGATCGGGATCAGCAGAACAGATTCAGAGTTCCCGCTTTACATCAACAAAAACTGCTGGAAACATGCAAAAGCTGAACATTTGTGTAACAGGAACTATAAGTTCTGTTGATTATATGCACTCGCCATGGGAGAGAAAAACCACTAATTACAGTCAAAGCGTTCCTAGACAGCAGTGAGATATATATATATATATATATATATATATATATATATATATATATATATATATATACAGTATTTACTTCTATATATACTTCTATATATATCAGACATCTATGAGCAACATTTGAGAAACCATCTTCCTCGTTAATCTCTGTAATCAAGCAATCTCATCATGTAAGTGAACGTATGTGCATAAATGAACTCAGACGATCAAAGTCTAGACCTCGCACTAATTACATTACCCAGAATTCACTTAGTGAGACACACGATGATGATGATGCCTGACCTCTGCGACCCCGAGGACTCGGGAATGCCCTCAAAATCCGTCTCCGTCTTTTCTGTCGATTTGGCTTAAATTATCACGTCTGCTGATAGACAGGAGGTTGATTAAAAACAATGCCGAGTGTGTTTAGCGTACGACAAATCAACCTAATAGAAAGAGAGAGAGCGAGTGAGGGAGGATTGTGAGGGAGGAAAGTACTCAGGTGATAGCCAATATATTTTCACAAATAAGGAGCCACATTATGAATATAGCCTACAAATATGTTATACTTTGTTTTTCATGTTGTTTTATACAATTTCGCGTTAAAAATATGTGTCGCTAATTATATATATATATAGAGAGAGAGAGAGAGAGAGAGAGAGAGAGAGAGAGAGAGACGGATCCCTGTGGGAAATCTGCAGGTCTGATCTCTAATGAAGCTCGTCTTTGGCCTTCTAGTGGAAGATCGCAACACTTTTCATCTAATCTAAAGATAGCGGCACTTCAGTTATTATACAGGGATATAAATGAATGGGTGATGAAGTAAATGCTACAGGAAAAAAACAAAAAAGCTCATTTAATTTATACCTGAATAAGTTAGTTCACGCAAGATTTTATAAACAAAGTATTACATTAAAGTGTAAATATCAATGTTATGAACAACTCAACTTTCTACTGGTGTTCCCATCATGCACTGGGGTACGAATTATTAACACGGTTGCATTTTCACTGTTTTCCAGCTGTATTTACATAGTTTATCATTGCTTTTTGTTGTCAGGTTTAATAACATGCTGTTTTGTGACGTCTGGAGTTCATTGTCTACTCAGAATGATCGTTCATACTCAAAAACGAACCATCGAATGTTGCGTTATTGTGTATTGTAGTGTTCTGGTGCAGTGTGTTGAAACTCTAACTAAACACCAAGTTAAACCACAGCCAAAGAAGACAAGGTCCTACATTTACTTTCCCTTTATCTTGAACATATAGCGTGTGGTGAAAACTGTAATAAACAATACAACAACATTCAGTGTCCATATCTTAGCTAATCATTCACAACTATACATAAACGATACACAACTATAACAAACAATAAGTGCTATTCGGAATGTAGCAGCAGTGATAAAAGCTGTTAGCATCAATGCTAGCTCGTCTTTAATATTAAGATCGTTTTTTATAACAAATACTTGTAGATATATAATCTTAAACATGTCTAATGTCACCTTGAAAAACGTATAGTGTCATATAGTGTATGACCAAGATTTAAGTGTCTGTTTTGACGTTTTCTGAAGGAACCAAAAAAGCGCTAACCGGAAGTGACATAACCGGAAGTGACAATCACATAGCGAAATATATTAATTTTTACAAATGAGGCAAAAACAGACAGATAATTAAAGAACTTCACATTCTTCCTAAGAATCAGTACAAACAAAAATAAACTAGAGCTCAAAAAGTTAAATATGAAAGTTATATTCCTTAAAGGACAACACAAAGACTGACTGAGAGACTGAAAGCACAAGACTGAGTAGATTTGATTAAATTCCATATGTGAAATTTACTTGAAAAACCTGCGTGCAAAAGAAAAATGAAGTAAATATTATTAAAGACACAACTTTAACTAAGATTAAAAGTATATTATTTAGAACTATAATATAACTATAATAGTATCTCAACGATGGTAGAATAGCACTGTAAATAACCAAATCAAAGATTTTGTGTTACTCACCCTCATGTTGTAATTTGAGGTATCTGATCTTTTCAAGGAATGAAAGACGACAGACTTCTAAAGTAATAAAATGGCTTGGTTTGTGGAACGCACTAAATGTAAACCATTATTCACTATACAATCTTCCCTATGAATATCTTTTGTGTCTCATATCCTCAAATATTAATCTTACACTCTTAAAAATAAAGATTCTTTATGGTTCTACGTGAGTCTTTAACATCCTTTAAAGTGCAAAAAACATTCTCCAGATTATTAAGATGTTCTTCACGCTTAGAAAACACTTGAAAGGTTCTTTGAACAGAAGCTGTTCTTCGATGAAAACTTCCTTTCGGATCCTTTCATTTCAAGCATGTACGGAAAAGAGCAGCATATAAATATCCTCCTGCCTAATATCTGCTTTTTGACATTTAAGCATCATGACATCAAGTTATATTTGCATTATAAAAAACAATCAGAGAATGTCTTGTTGCTGAAGCTCTTTTCTTTCATCTCACACACTCTCACACACTCTCATGATGACAGACAGAGAATAACTTCCGCCAGCATGTCCTCAGGACGAAACACTCCCTGAGATAATAAGAGGAAACTATATGTCCGCTCACACACACACACACACACACACACACACACACACACACACACACACACACACACACACACACACACACACACACACACACACACACACACACACACACACACACACACACATTTACTCAGCTTCTAATTGAATATATTCTTACTGTTTTTTCATATAAAGTGATTCATTAACACTACAAACCAACTCATGGATTATAAATCTTTAAGATAAAACTTGACAAACACTTAAGAAAAAATAAATAATTAAGTGTGATTATTTGTTTTTTCTCAAAAGAGGACAGACATTTAAAGATTTATCTCACTTCATGGTCACAACATTTTTATCCAAAGTGTGACTACAGCATGTAAACATGAACATGAACACAAAAACAGTCTTCACACAGTTGTCTAACCTGTTTAACAATCCACAGACACACACACAAGCTCTCTTTCTCTCTCCAAACACTTGGGAGTGTGTAAACACACACCTACAGACATACACACACTCATAAACACATACACACACACACACAGACAGACACATAGTTGCACACACACACACACACACACACACACACAATCATAAACACTCACACACACACACACACACACTCTCTCTCTCTCTCTCTCTCTCTGAGACACAGACACACTCCCAAACTCTTATAAACACACACATACAGACATACACACACTCATAAACACATACACACAGGCACAAACTCACATATAGACACACACACACACACACACACACACACACACACACACACACACACACACGCAGACTTAACACACCCTGACTGACAGACATGCTGTGTTCAGACAGTGTCATAAATATGTCAGTAATGTGAAGGATGTTCAGGAAAGAGAGAACACAGAACTGACTGTACAGATTCGTGTCATTATTTCAGTTTACTAGAGCAAAATCCATTTCTGAGATGGCAAACATGCCTGAACATAAAATACTAAAGGCAAATACTTATACATGATGGTGCTGTTTAAATAAACCTGTTTTAAGTTAATTTGTATTATTAAACCTTTCCTGTTTTAAAGAGGCATTTGCTAGCTGCAAAAATGCAAAAATGATTTCCCATGATTGGCCTTAATTGTCATGTGTGTAATTGCAGGATATTAAAAGGATTCTGTGCATTTCTGAAGAGATATTCTATGCTCTCAACAACCAACAAACAAATAATTAAAGTGCAGTCTCTTCGACTTCTCTCTCTCTCTCCCTCTTTCTCCCTGTGCGTTCGTTTTGTTGGTGCTCGATGGTCCGTGTTAACGCGCTTATTATGAGAACAGGTTCCTCACGGGATTTCTGCACATATATGTGTGGGAAAGAATGCGAAGAGAGAGGGAGAGATAGAGAGAGAGAGATAGAGAGAGAGAGAGAGAGAGAGAGAGAGAGAAAGAGTATGTGTGTGTGTGTGTGTGTAAGAGAGAGGGACAGAGATAGTGTGTGTGTGTGTGTGTGTGTGTGTGTGTGTGTGAGTAAGAGAGAGGGTTAGAGAGAGAGTGTGTGTTTGTTTGTGTGAGAGAGTGTGTGTGTGTGTGTGTGTGTGAGAGAGAGAGAGAGAGAGAGAGAGAGAGAGAGAGAGAGAGAGAGAGTTGGTGTGTGTGAGAGAGTGAGAGAGAGCAAGACATCTGTTCAACACACACACACTTATGTGCAGATTTACTGTATCGTGACCTCTGAACTCTGGTTAGCTTCTCCACTGACTAATTGCGATTTTTTAAACGTAATTATCATTATATATTTTTAGTTGATTTTATTTAGAAATGCCTGAAGTTTAAACGGCTTATATGTTTGATCAATTTTGCCGTATTTTGTATAAGACAAAAAGTCGCGCGACAAAAGAGAAAATAGACGTTTGTTTCCCACCAAAAATTAATTTTTAATTAAAAAATTTAAATTAAATTTTTTGTTTAGAAAATTGAACAATCAATGATGAATAAAGCTGAGCAGAATAAGAGAAATCTACCCAGTGAAATAGAAAATGCGTGATCATAGTAATCAGAATACATTCTAATTCTGACCTGAAAACGAATTTGTATTAATGAACTTTCCCCCGCTGTCCTGTAACGATCGAACATTGATATCAAACAAATAAAATATGTGATTAAAGCTCAGCTCTTATTAAACTTGACAGTCAAATTAAACGCACGTGCGCCGCATGATGATGTTTCTCCGCGCGCGCGCTCGTGAACAGCACTTTTGCCCATTTCATTTCCTGCAATGATTATCAGGGATTCAAAATTTGTTTTTGAAAATTATGGGAGTACAAAAAATGAAATAAATGTGCGAATATAAATGAATATGAATATAAAACATGCAGTGGGAATAAAGCATGCGCTCAATCATGTGCATCACGTGCAATGAATGCATTAGAAAAGGTTGCAAAAAAATACGTTTTTTTTCTTTCTGGTTCTCTCAAAGTTGTTGCATCCCGTGCACTTTAAAGCGTCACACACTTAGGATTCATGTTGCACATAGAGATGATTTGAATGAAAGAGGAACTTCTGGTTTGTGAAGCTGCAGCTCCAGCACGCGCGACGCCCCTGTCCACCCCTCACCGACCCATAAAAACACAGATCTTAAAGAGTCAGAAAAGAGCCGCGCTGTGAAATATGCACGTCACTTCCAGCTGATATCAGTGTTAAACCCCTAACATACACCCACCGTCCCGTCAGCATTGCATATGAGTTATCCTTCCACGGATAACACGGAATAAAAGGGTGCACGAAAGGTTCACCCTCCCGCCCTTCCCACTTGTAAACAATTCCCAGCGCAACACGTCACCTAGAGCTCCGCCGATGACATCATCACCGAGCACAGCATTCCCGAGGGCTTCGGCGGATCTGATTGGTCGCGCGGGATCTGGTGGATCTTCAAAGCCCGAGCCGAGCGCATTTGTGCGGCGGTGGGCGGTCGGCTCTCCAAAACTGCCGAGGAACTTATAAATGTGAAGACCTTTCACAGGTGATGGCAACTTCACTTCTTGGGGTGAGTACGGCTTCAGCTACCGTGTCCTTCTGGGAAATATTAGTTAGAGTGTCTCTTTCAGCTGAGATTTAAAGTTAATTTGTTTTTTATGTTTGTGCGTAAAGCTGACCCACGTTTGATTTCCATTTTCGCTGCTCTATAGCATATCCTAAAGTTCTTAAAGTGTTTCTTCATACTAATTTTTTAACTTTGAAGACCTTACTGGGTTACACTATATTTGAAGGCGACGTAGTTACATTGTAATTACTCAAATAAGTGGTCATTTTATCAATGTAACTGCATGCACTTGCTATAGAGTTAGGTTTTGGGTTTGGTTTAGGGTTAGATGTTATTATTCATAATTTACTGTTATTAGTTGTAGCCTTTAAATAAAGCATCACCCCTTACTGTTGTTCATAAAATAACAAAAACAAACATCATTTTTGGAGATGTAAAAGTTCTTGATTTTATCTTTAGATTGGTGTTTTTTGGTTCTTTGGTGGTTTGAATGAAATTAAACTGAATTTAAAAGTTCTTCTGGATATCAGGAACCATAATTTTATGAAAAGAGATTCTGGAAAGATTAATCCAAGAATATTAGCACAATGTGCTACAAGTTTAAATCAGTGCTGCTCTTTGCTTTGAAGAACAATACTTAAATTGTCGCAAGCGTTTAAATACTTTTTTTTGTTTGATTGCATTATTGGTATTATGAAAGTTTATTGCAAAAATATGTTTGAAATCAAATGTGTAAAATGTGCTGCATGCGTTGCAACTCTGTTTTTAGACATATTTCAGGGTTATGCTGTAAATTGTGGCAAAAAGAAATGTCCTTGATTTGTGCAAACCATGTGTTTTTAATGGTCACAGGAGGAACCAAGGGTTGGATCCACTCCACTGGCCATGTTAGCAGCAACCTGTAACAAAATCGGGAGCTCGAGTCCCTCCTCGGACAGCGGCTCGTTTGGAAAAGGAGGATTTCACCCGTGGAAACGCGCAGCTCCCAGCAGCTGTTCCCTCTCCCCGTTCGGCGCGCAACGGAACGACACGTTCAGCGCCAACAGCTCGTTCTCCTTAACGGGCACCAACACCTCCACCAGTCCGTTTGGAAACGACTATCCCGTGTTTCAGACCTCAGTCGCGAACAGTTCTCCGGACCCGAGCGCGCAGTCGGTCTTCATCTCGAAAGTGGACACTCTGCAGGGGATTTACCCGAGGATGAGCGTCGCGCACCCGTACGAGACTTGGTTCAAGTCCGCGCATGCTGGCATCTCCGCCGGGGACGTGGGCACCGGTAGCGGGTCCTCCTGGTGGGATGTGGGCACCGGCTGGATTGATGTTCAAAGCGCGAACGGCGCCGCGCTCCAGACCTCTTTGCATTCGCCTCTGAGCGGGTATAACTCAGACTATTCCTCCATAACTCACTCCGCATTCAGCACCAGTCCATCTCCACACCTTCTTACGGGTGGGCAGCACCTGATGGACGGATTCAAACCGGTTTTATCCGCCACCTACCCAGAAACCAGTCCCGGTGCCACCAGCGCGGTTTTAGCCGGGTCCCCGGTGGTCCCGCTCGCCGGCTCTCCGCGCTCATCCACCAGGCGCTACTCGGGCAGAGCGACCTGTGACTGTCCGAACTGTCAGGAGGCGGAGAGGCTGGGGCCCGCGGGGGCCAATCTGCGCAGAAAGGGCCTCCACAGTTGCCACATCCCGGGCTGCGGGAAAGTATACGGAAAGACTTCACACCTCAAAGCGCATTTGCGCTGGCACACCGGCGAGAGGCCGTTCGTCTGCAACTGGCTGTTCTGTGGCAAGCGCTTCACCAGGTCCGACGAGCTCCAGCGGCATTTACGCACACACACCGGGGAAAAGAGGTTCGCCTGCCCGGTGTGCAACAAGCGCTTCATGCGCAGCGACCATCTCAGTAAACACGTGAAGACGCACAGCGCCGGAGAGCCCGGGGCAAACGGTGTCAAAAAGGGAAGCGATACCGACAGCGAACAGAGTGTACCGGGCAGCCCAGCCTGCCAGTCCCCGGAAATGATCCACACCACAGAACCCGTACAGAACAGCCTCTGAAAACGGTTGCACACGTGCGTTCTGAAAGATAAAGGTTCCAATTAGAACCAAAACGTGTGTTAAAAAGAACGTTTTATTCTCAAGTTCATTCGAAATCGGTATATTGGTGATTAAAGAACCCCAAAAACACTGCCCTGGAGAATTTATATCCAAAGAACCGTGTCGTTCTTCTAAAAAGAGACAAAAGAACAAAACTCTAAAAGCTCTTTTCACTGTAAAGGTTGTTAAAGGTTCATTATGGAACCGTTGATGCCAATAACCTTAATTTTTAAGAGAAACCCAAGAAACCTTCAGGCTACAGAAAGTGGTTCTTCTTCTTCTTCTTGTTCTTCTTTTTAGTGAACCCAGTGTCTTTAAAGAAGCAGAACCAGAACTGCCTTTATTTTTAGGAGGGTTCGCGCGCGGACGCACTGGTTTCTGTGCGCAATGAAATCGGCAAAAGGCCAGTGGGTTTTTATCGATCTTTTAATTATGTTTGATCATATTTGAGTGTAAGGTGTACATCTCTCTCAGGTGTTCTTGGATATTTAAACCCAGTCCTTTATGGATACAATGATGAAAATAACCTCGCAATGAAGATAAAAACACTGCAGAACTGTCATATTCGCATCTTCAGATTCTCCATGAGGCACTTTATTACAAAATCAGAAAAACAAGGACTTTATTTCCCAACAGCCGCACACTTCTCTTATTTCTCTGTGTTTGTCAGATGAACTGTTTTATCTTTAAAATGCACGCATCGTTTGCAGATTTCTGTACTTTAGTCTTACTCTCCTCGTGCAGTTGATTTCTCCCACAGTGAATCTGAACTCTTCTCAATGCAAAGTGAAATTGTACATAGGATTGTCTTGAAACTCTATTTATCATCGAGTTTGATTTGTGCTTTGAAGTCTATCAGAGTCGCACTTTGAATCTATATTTATAATTTCAGGATCGAGAGTTTGTTTTTCTCTTTTGTTGTATTATTATTATGATTATTTAATTGAGCATGTGTTTGTATTTACTGACCGTTTACTTTAAGGTAATAAAGTCACATTTGACTTGCCTATATGGACTGTTTCTGAGGGAATTATGTGCTCTGATATAACTATTAATAAATATAAATTAATAATAATACTATTACTAGCTACTAATAATACGATTTCAGCACACACAAAAATATATGCACTTTGACGTGCACGCGCACATATTACGCTTCTCAACGTTGTTAAAACCTGTATGAGCTAAAGATGCTGAATAAGATCTTTAACAAATTTAATAATGCAAAACGAACAGAAATGAACTTAGTAGGGAATAATATGCAGTCCGTTGGTTTAGATTAGACACTCATAATGAGACTGAGATGCGTTGTGTTTTTAAGATAATATATGCACTAACTAAACAAACAAATATAGATATATTCTTTCTTTTTTAACTAACCTATTAGTTTCTAATGACGCAATATTTGACGCAAATGCCGTGCATTTGTCAGCATGCGTGCTTTTTACAGTCAGAACAGCTTTAGTTGAAACTCTATCTGGTTTATTGCGAGTCTCTGGCGCCTCTCAGCGCTCAAACACACACTCACATCACACTCTCTCATTTATCAGATGCTTTTATAAAAAATGACTTGCATTGCATTCAAGAAACACTTTGACATTCTAATCAGTTCTTGCTTTCCCTGGGAATCGAATCCATGACCTTGATGTCGCAAGCGCCACTCTCTACTGTTAGAGCTACAGGAAAGCTTTACAGGTCACTCACCTTTTGACCCTTTGCATTACCAGAACACTAATGAAAAATCTTAGGAACAGCATCATGACATTATTCATCTCATGGCAAGCTTTTGTCTTTTAATCATTTGCAGGATATGAACTGATTAATATCATCAATGACGTCATCACACATAAATACTTTTTGACATCATTTAAACTAGTAAAACTATCATTCTTGATTTCTGTAATTGCATTTTGACTAATTGTTAAATTTCACCATAGCCTTTAATTGTTGATCAAGAATTGATTTCCGAATTGTTGAAATTCCATTTTCATGATATTTGATGATATATGATTACCATTTTTTATATTAATTGTGTGGTTACTAGTGCAAATGTCTGATCTTGACACCAACAATTGAATTGCTTCTAAAAATAGTTTTGAGATCAATAATTCGATTATCATTAGTAACAATGTTCATTTTTGAAATCATGAATGTGATTGTTCCTAGAAAGAAAGTAATTTTCAAGCTCTGAAATTACCTGATTATTGATATCAGAAACACATTTTCAGATAGCAGAAATAACAAATCGCAAGTAAACAATTAACATTTCAACTTGATATCAGACATTCACATTTTTACTAGTAACAAAGTAATTGTTGATATAAAAAAATAATGATTTTTACCGGTTAGAATTGTGTTTCTAATATGTAAAATTGAAATTTCAATTCATTCTTGATCAACAATTGAAGCCTATGGTGAGATTTAACTAGTGGAAATATATTGAGAATTATAGTTTTTGCTAGTAGAAATCTTATTCCTGATATCAAAATTAACATTTTTATTAGAGGAAATTGATTGCTCATATCAAGAATTTGTATTCTGGGAAAGAATAAAAATGAAAACGGCTTTTCTTTGCATCACCACAACACAAATGAAACAATATTATGAGACATTATTCATTTTATCTCGCTCAATGATTTTATTCCAGTACAACTGAGACAGGATTTAAAAATCTACAAACAATAAACAACAAAAACAACAACAAAAACCCTAAATATTCTTTAGGTTACAATAACATACCAACAAATCTGAACACAAGTAGGCCTAAAACAATTACCATTAAAATCATCCTGTCTTTTTAATCTTAATAATTTATACTTAATCTAAATTTAATAAATTCACAATAATACACCCTACTTATGACACAATTTAAAAGATCTATGTTATTAATTTATTGCCTTTCGTTTTCATGAAACCGACTGCAAAGCTGAACCAGGAGGTCTGGAGTGAGGATTTTTTGCCCAAAACAAACACAATCCGTCAGATATGTGCGGTTTCACACACGCTAACATTGTATTGCTGTACCAGGAACTACACAAAAAAATCCAACAAATCATTTATTTTTTTTAAAGAAAAAGAGAAACAAATAAATATTTGCTTAATGTTCTCCCAATGTAAACTGAATTTATTAGCGCCACAGGACCGCACTGCATTATGGGTCCGTTGGTCAATCAGGACGAAACGGAGCCTCAGTAGTAAAACCACAACAGATATAAATACCGACCAGCAGGCAAATAATTAACACACTTAACGCAATACAGTAAACTAGTGTAGGAAGACACTTCCTCAAAAACTCCAGTCGTACCAGGGAATTATGCAGCATCGTTTCAGCTGGGAATAGTGACGAAAAATAACTTATTGTTCTGAGATCTCTGCTTTGAATATTAACACGTACAAAAAAACCTGCGTGCCATGTTCACAATCTACAAAAATAAAAGTAAGAAAAATCCCACCGCTGCTCACAGAATTGTTGGGAATGGTTGAGCATGAGATGAACACTAGGTGTCAGACTAATCCCAGTCAGCAGGACAGGGCTGAAACCACTGGCTGTGCCCGAAATCACACACTCTCCTGAGTGTAAGTACACTAAAAATACATTCTATATAGTAAGAGTGTGTGTAGGATAAATGTAATCCGGACGCACTAGATTCACCGCGTTGTCGTGGTCACATGATCTATCGCTTCACTGTCGTTCACAAATCCTCTCCCGTGGCCTCATGAGAGAGTAAAGTGTCCATCGGATGCATTATTAGTTCAAACCTGCCTGAGTTGAGTTGGAAAACAACTCAGGCATTCTTCAAAACATCTTCTGTGTTCAGCAGAAGAAAGAAACTCGTACAGGTTTGAGGGAGAACAACTCCTTTACTAAACAGTAAAGGATGAACTTTCGCTTTAAGAATCTCACCGGAAGTAGTAGATCATCCAGGTACAGTATTACCTTGAGATACGAGCGTCCCGACATACGAGTATTCCAAGATACGAGCAAACCTTCGAGCACTTTTTTGCTTTGAGAGCACGAGTAAATATTTGAGCTATGAGCAGCTTACAGACGCTAAAGGTGTTCAGCACTCGGAGCAGCTCAAGCTCCTCATTTATGGTGTAATTGCATATGATCTCCACTAGAGGCAGCTTGGTTTTACAGCGGGGGTTACCGGGGGCAACGAGTGACTCAGGAGTATTAAGCTGGGAGCAGCACGAGTTATGAGTGTTCAATAATAATAAATATGAGCTTCTGAGTCTGTCCAATACACAACACGGGAACAAATACTACACTTCTGTATTGTGTTTGCAGTATCTACATTATCCCTCCCTCCTCCTCCTCCTCCTCCTCCTCCTCCGCACATGCCGCCATTAGCTGCTATTGTATCGTCTGTCTCGAAGGTAAGAACTCATAATTAAAACTACATTTTAT
>JAWRVZ010000237.1:357500-452500 GCA_037043235.1 Rhodeus uyekii
TGGAAAACAAAAGACATAATATGATACATAATTCACTACAATGAATCATTTTTCCACCACAAAAATCACAATAAACAAAAAACAAACAAACAAAAAAACACATTCTCATTACTGTAATGTGGAAAATATTGATTGTAAATATTGATTGATATGTGAACATAAAACTGTAGTATTTACAGTATGAATCACAATACAGCAGCATTTGTTGAACTGTATTTCATTTATGAAGAATATTTTACAGTCATATTCTAAAATATATGGAATTGTTTCCAAAACAGGAGTAGATGTGTGTGTGTGTGTGTGTGTGTGCGCGTGTGTGTCATGTGTTTGTGCACACACGTGTGTGTCTGTGTGTATTTGTGTGTGTGCGTGTCTGTGTGTGCGTGTGTAATTGTGTGTGTGTGTGTGTGTGTCATGTGTTTGTGCACACGTGTGTGTGTCTGTGTGTGTGTGTGCATTTGTGTGTGTGCGTGTGTGTGTCTGTGTATGCGTGTGTAATTGTGTGTGTGTGTGTGTGTCTGTGTGTGCGTGTGTCATGTGTTTGTGCACACGTGTGTGTGTGTGTCTGTGTGTGCATTTGTGTGTGTGTGTCCCATGTATTTGTGCACATGCGTGTGTCTGTGTGCGCGTTTGTATTTGTGTGTGTTAGTGTGTGTCTCGTGTGTTTGTGCACACGTGTATGTGTCTGTGTGTGCGTATGTATTTGTGTGTGCGTCATGTGTTTGTGCACACTCGTGTGTGTCTGTGTGTGCGTATGTATTTGTGTGTGTGCGTCATGTGTTTGTGCACACGCATGTGTGTCTGTGTGTGTGTGTGTATTTGTGTGTGTAAGAATCTAATGAGAATCAGCAATGAGAAGAGCAAAAACACCCGCAAAAGTAAAACATCTGCACACACTGCAGTAATGAGAAATGTGCTGAAAATATGTCACAAATGGTCCTAAAATAGGCCTCATATTCTGTAAGCAAAATTTAATTTCTCATTATTCAGGACTGTCAAACAGAGGAGGAGGAGGAGGAGGAGGAGAAGAATTCATTTCCTCACCAGGATGTCGACTAATGTGCAGCTGAGGTCGATCCGATGCCAAGTCCATGAGAAAGCGGTACTGACACTTATCACTGCTGGGATACAGGCAGTATTTCCCTCGGACCAGCTCTGGATAACAACACGTTCATTCAGACGCACAACAGGCCATTTATAACATGCCATCGTAAAGTTCACGTCAAAACTCTTTGTATTTCTCCGGGGTTGAGCTGTAACTAAGAGTGATTTGTAATGGTTCACTAGTTTGTGTACCTGTGATGTCGTCCACATAGTCCACCGATGGACTGCAGCTGTGATTGCAGAGCTGGAGACCGTCTGATACAAGACCACTGGACAGGTGACAGTTCACACAGCTCCTGCGAGAGAGAGAGAGAGAGAGCATTTACTGAGTGAACAGAATCATCATGATGGGCTGCATGCGATCATAAAGCCACAAGACTGTTTGCTTTTTAATACTGGCTGTATTAAATGTCAATGACGGCGTTCTTTGACAAACAGAAGCGGCGGTTACCAGTGAGATTGACAGGAGCTGTAGCAGATGGGACACTTCTCACAGAACGTTCCAGACCGCCGGGAGTCGTCACATACACACTTGCCGCACACACACTTTCCCCGGCCGCTGCAAATCAACCCATCATTTGACACGCAGGTCTCTGTGGAGACGGGACAGCCGCAGGTCTCACCCGTCCGGCCGGGAAGACAGACACATTCTCCTGAAACACACCGGCCGTGCCCTGGAGAGAGAAGAGTAAAAATACAATATATACCTGTAGAAGTGTGTCCAAAGAGATTTTCCTTTGTTACTTAAAAAATATATAGATTTTTGTTAATAACAAATAAAAGTAGCCTTTCATTTGTTAGGGTTTTATTTCACAACATTATCCCAAAATAGGTGTTACCAATTGATTATTCAATATAGTCACCCTTTAAAAAAATTATTTATTAAGATTTAAAATCTATTATTATTATTATTATTCTTTTTAATAATATTATTAGATTTAATCATATTTTACCCCAAAAAATTATTTAATAAAATAAATTAAAATGATGTATTTCATATATTTAAACAAACAATTTCAATCTATTGAAATGTATAAAAATGGAAAAAGAATATTTATATATATATATATATATATATATATATATATATATATATATATATATATATATATATATATATATATATATATATATATACACACACAATTTAACTTAATTTAAATTTTATACATAATAATTAAATAAATATAATATAATAATAATAATAAATCAATATAGTTACCATTTTTTAAATCTCAAAATAATATCTTACAATGTTTTAAATAAAATTGAAAAATAAGTAAGATTTAAA
This sequence comes from Rhodeus uyekii, assembly GCA_037043235.1. Lineage (NCBI taxonomy): Eukaryota > Metazoa > Chordata > Actinopteri > Cypriniformes > Acheilognathidae > Rhodeus > Rhodeus uyekii. Next base: position 359,896 of record JAWRVZ010000237.1, read on the forward strand.
AAGTTATATTTCAATCCCAAAAATTACTAAAAAAATTAATATTTAATATATTTAAAAATCAATTCCAGTCTATTGAAATGTGTGTATATATATATATATATATATATATATATATATATATATATATATATACACATTTCAATAGACTGGAATTGATTTTATATATATATATATATATATATATATATATATATATATATATATATATATATATATATATATGTATAAAAATACAATACAATTAAACTTTTTCTATTTTTATACATAATAATTAAATATAAATAAATAATTTGTAATACAAACAAATCTAAAATAACTGTAAAATTGTTTGTTGTATTATATATTGAATATTATTTTTACCTTTTAATACAATTTAAAATGCAAACTATATACTAATATATATATATATATATATATATATATATATATATATATATATATATATATAATATCTATCTCTAAATATATCCGTAAGTCAGCGCTCACCTCCACACACCAGGCCTCTCTCGTATGGACATGAGAAGTCGTCCATCTCACAGAACTTTCCATAGATGTTTCCGAATCTGCTAGAATCACACTCACACGTCCCACATTTACAAGTTCCTCTTCCACTGCAGACTGGTTTTGTTCTCTCCTCTCTACAACCGTCCATTGAGGCGCCGCCGGTCTCTGCGGGACAGGGTGAGGGATTCGGGTTGTCATGGCAACCCCCCCTCTCAGTGCAGCCACACCCACAGACCTGGCGGATCCGTACGGTTACGGACTCGTTGAATCCTACAGGCCTCACGGACATCAGAACATCCTGATCTTCACCCGCCGGCGGGCAGGAGCGCATCCCAACCGTGACCTCGAAGAAAACCTTGAGAAGAGACAAAAACAACTGACACACACAGAAGATAAAGCTTGCCAACTAAAGCAGGAATCTGTTTATAAAATATCTCATTCTGAAACTTAAGCCAGTGAGTGTGTAACTCCAAAGAACTCCATGAATATAAACAGTAATATTGTGAAACATTTTCTGTGTGACTATATAGTAAAGTGCCATTTATTCCTGTGATTAAAGCTGAATTTATTAGATGATAAATACAGTAAAACAGTGTAATATTATATCAGTGTAAAACAGCTGTTTTCTATGTGAATATATAGTAAAGTGTCATTTATTCCTGTGATTAAAGCTGAATTTATTAGATGATAAATACAGTAAAACAGTGTAATATTATATCAGTGTAAAACAGCTGTTTTCTATGTGAATATATAGTAAAGTGTCATTTATTCCTGTGATTAAAGCTGAATTTATTAGATGATAAATACAGTAAAACAGTGTAATATTATATCAGTGTAAAACAGCTGTTTTCTGTGTGAATATATAGTAAAGTGTCATTTATTCCTGTGATTAAAGCTGAATTTATTAGATGATAAATACAGTAAAACAGTGTAATATTATATCAGTGTAAAACAGCTGTTTTCTATGTGAATATATAGTAAAGTGTCATTTATTCCTGTGATTAAAGCTGAATTTATTACATGATTAATACAGTAAAACAGTGTAATATTATATCAGTGTAAAACAGCTGTTTTCTATGTGAATATATAGTAAAGTGTCATTTATTCCTGTGATTAAAGCTGAATTTATTAGACGATAAATACAGTAAAACAGTGTAATATTATATCAGTGTAAAACAGCTGTTTTCTATGTGAATATATAGTAAAGTGTCATTTATTCCTGTGATTAAAGCTGAATTTATTACATGATTAATACAGTAAAACAGTGTAATATTATATCAGTGTAAAACAGCTGTTTTCTATGTGAATATATAGTAAAGTGTAATTTATTCCTGTGATTAAAGCTGAATTTATTAGATGATAAATACAGTAAAACAGTGTAATATTATATCAGTGTAAAACAGCTGTTTTCTATGTGAATATATAGTAAAGTGTCATTTATTCCTGTGATTAAAGTTTAATTTATTAGATAATAAATACAGTAAAACAGTGTAATATTATATCAGTGTAAAACAGCTGTTTTCTGTGTGAATATATAGTAAAGTGTCATTTATTCCTGTGATTAAAGTTGAATTTATTAGATGATAAATACAATAAAACAGTGTAATATTATATCAGTGTAAAACAGCTGTTTTCTATGTGAATATATAGTAAAGTGTAATTTATTCCTGTGATTAAAGTTGAATTTATTAGATGATAAATACAGTAAAACAGTGTAATATTATATCAGTGTAAAACAGCTGTTTTCTATGTGAATATATAGTAAAGTGTAATTTATTCCTGTGATTAAAGCTGAATTTATTAGATGATAAATACAGTAAAACAGTGTAATATTATATCAGTGTAAAACAGCTGTTTTCTATGTGAATATATAGTAAAGTGTAATTTATTCCTGTGATTAAAGCTGAATTTTCAGCATCATTACTCCAGTCTCTCCAGTTGCACATGATCTTTCACAAATCATTTAGATGATAATAGTTAAGATAATAGATAATATTAGATAATAATTTGATGATCAAAAAACATTGTTGAGTAAAACGTTGAATAAAAGTCTTAAAATAAATCCATAAAAAAAACATTATTGTGTATATACTATTTTTATGGTCTTGGTAGTCACTGGTCATTGCATGAAATTAACTTTTTAAATTATAGAGGGGGAGAAATCATATGGTTTTGTGCAACTCAAGGGTGAGTAAATAATGTTTTTGGCTGAACTACACTTTGAATTTGAGCATTTTTGATATCAAACACAGCATCGCTGTTCCCTGTGCTGAAAACAGATGTATCTCCGTTAAAGGCTTTCGTACTGTTTGTTTAGGCTCAACGTTGGAACATTTAGTGTTTCCAGAAACAGAGGATCCGTCGGGGCAAAAGGTTGTCACGTTCACCCAGAACCGGTGAGCCTGGCCGTCCTCCACCCCGATCTGCACTTCCACGTCTGACAGCAGCTTCTGCAGGGGAAAGAGAGAACATGAAAGACCCCATTGTCTCAACAACACCCTTAAAAATTAAAGGTTTCAAAGGGGGAGGGGGGGGGGGATTTGAAAACATTAAACTGTTTTTAATGTTTTTTACATTAAAAACAGTAAAAAAAACTCCCTTATTAGTGCTAATAACAATGGAAAAGATGCAAAAAATTATAGTTTATAAGGATTCCTGTGATATGAAATAAAATGTGGTTTTAATTATGAGTTCTTTCCTTCGAGACAGACGATACAGTAGCGCGGCTGATGGCATGTGTGCGAGTGTGTGGAGGATTCCCGTGTTGTGTGTTGGATAGACTCAGAAGCTCATATTTATTATTATTGAACACTCGTGCTGCTCCCAGCTTAATACTGGTGAATCACTCGTTGCCCCCGGTAACCCCCACTGTAAAACCAAGCTGCCTCTAGTGGAGATCATATGCAATTACCCAGAAATGAGGCGCTTGAGCTGCTGCGAGTGCTGAACACCTCTAGCGTCTGTAAGCTGCTCGTATCTCAAATATTTACTCGTATCTCAAAGCAAAAATTGCTCGAAGGATTGCTCGTATCTCGGAATGCTTCTTCTCAACTGTTGAAATTCACCTAAAACAGAACGGACTGTGTTTACATGAATTCTCGCCAAAACCGTATTTTGACATAATTTTGTGTGTATTTGACGGTCAATAAGCAGCAAAAAATAACTATTACTGAGAGGCGGCTTTATGCACTTGTACTTTGGATATGAGCACAAAATCTGTGGGAATGAGTAAAATTACTCATTTACTAAAATATATGCGAACTTCAAGCCCTGTAACAGCAACAATATTCATCCGGAGCAACTGAAACGAGCGAGTGAGAGGAGGGTCTGTGTGTCACTCGCTGTTGGAGAGATGAAAGAGAGAGAGAGAGAAGGAGTATCCGGTTTATCTGTTCTGAGGAAAATGAGTATTGGAAGCATTTCAGATATTTCAGTAACGAAAAAATGATATTTGTGACGACACAACATTGCACTTACTTTATTATTTAATATGCCTTTTTAAAAGACTCCAGTGGAAAAATTTACATATATACATACATATATTACCTCTAAATGACTGCGTTACACGTCAATGTCAAGCCCTGTTGGTTCTCCAAAGAACCTTTTAGTGATCAGTTCCCAAAAGAACCAGTTCTTCTTAGTATGAATAATCTAAAGAACCTTCTTCCACTACAAAGAGCCTTTGTGGAACGGAAAGATTGCATGAATGTTGAAGGATCAATGGCAATAAAGAAGCTTTTTAAAAGTGTACGTTCGGTCTTGTATAAGCAGGTTCATGGAGGAAAAGGACAGGCTAAATATAGTAGCTTTGTGCTGCTCGCTGATTGGAGCTCGCAGCATTTTTGGCCCAGTAATCAGAGGCCGTTTATAAAGCAGGCTTCTGTTCTCTGGGATCAGTGGATTTTAAGGAGGACAATGCATTGTTGTGCCCTCGACGAGATTATTCCTCTCCTTAAACGCATGCCGGAACAGATTCTGGCCGGTGTTTCTCCTGCTGAACTGAAACCCATAAACTGAAAGCCCCCACTGTGAGCGTTTCGAAATGTTTGGGAACTTCTGGACTTATTATCAATTGTCCTTGAGTGGATGGAGGGAATAAAGTGTTTATCCAGTGAAAGAGAAAGTAATGCTGTTTACCTTGTAGGCTTGAACGACTAAGTCTTTAAGATTAGATGCTTTGGGAAACAGTCGGCCCACGTAACTTCCAGGAATGAGGTCCAGCAGATCCTGTTCAGAGGAAAAGATTAGGCATTTTTAAAATACAACTTATGCTCAGCAGAAAAACAATGCAGACTGTAGAGCACTGGGTGTTTTTGGTAGGCACTGCGTCAAAGATTTCTATTTACAGAGCGTTTTTATAAGCGTTCTGTTCACATCTGTTGACTTCATGAACGCAATGGCCAATCAGACGTGTTTAAGGATTGATCGTTTATAGTAATGGCGTCCCGGATCGCGGGCAATGGCGTATGTTTGTTCATGGTGGTTGTTGATATTGTTTCCTATGAATTTACGTTAGCCAGTCATTACATACCAACCTTAAATAGTCCGGACTTTAAAAAAGGGTTATTTCAGACAGAGGGCCAGAATAAATGTGGAAAATAACCATTTTTCTACAAATATGTTTGCTTTATTAGTGACTCTCAATGTCAGGGTTCTGCCACATTCGGTCTAGTCATTTCTTGGTTTTGTGTCAGAGCTCTGACACTACCGTAATGTCTCAAGTTGTGTGTGCGTGCGCGCGGCTTCGAGTGCTCGAGTCGCGTGCACGCTTGTCTGTGTGATGTCTTTTGAGTGAGTTATGATGTCCCGATACTTTGGTCTGGTTCAGTTTCGTTTTTGTGTCGGGATTCGGGCATTCATGACTCGTGTGTCATCCTTGTTGTGAGCGCACGAGAACAGGTGTTTACCCGTTCTTGCATGCTCTATGTCATGTTCAAGCTTTGCGTGAACCGGGCTCTCTCTCGTCTGTGTGTCATGTTTGGCACGCGGTTCGTGTTTTCATCGGCCACGTGCTTTCATGTTGTGTTGCACCCGCCGTTTGGTTTAATGTGGTCTTTTGTTTTAATGTGAACATGCAGCGATGTGCGTCCGCATTGGCTGCATGTTCATGTCTTGTCTGTTACCCTGCCCGTCTTGTTTCATTGTCATTAGTTTGATTTGTCCCAGCTGTTTTCCCATCAATTACCCTTCCTCCTGTGTGCATTTAATCTCCTCATGTTTGCTGTCCTGTGTCGCGTCGTTGTCGTTATTTGGTATGTTGTTTCTGCCGTATTGCAGTCCAGTCAACTCAAGTCTTGTTCAGTCAGTCTAGTTATGTTTTTCTCCCTCGGGGTTGTTTTTATTTGAAGTTTTGTTTTATTTTGTTAATAAAAGCCCTAGTTCCCTGCATCCTCCCTTCTCTTCTTCCCCCACACCTGACACTCAAGGAACATATTAAAGTTTCATGACCCCTTTAACTAAGATTAGCAGGGAAAGCAATGAAAGCAAGAACTGATTAGAATGTCAATGTGTTTCTTGCTTTGGATAAAAGCGTCTGACAAATGCATGAATGTAAATGTAATAAACATAACCATATTGAAAAGTGCTGGATTTGTTAAACCAGCGCTATAATCCCTGAATGAGCAAAAAGTCACTGTGTGTGTTCCTATAAATCAGTGACTACATTCATTAAATCGCTATTTCAAAATGGATTGTGTTCTGTAAAAGGCAACACCCAAACTCATGGTGTGGGAGAGAGATTACCTCATACCACTGATATTGCACCTGGTCCACCGCAAAGATGGAGTAAACGTTGTTCTCCAGAAGTTTCTCTGCTAGTTGACCGATGGTTGGGTGCTCCTAAAAACAGCAACACAAATCTGCTATTGCTTAATGAGAAATCCCAGATTCTGCTGCTGATAGAAGCCGTGTGGAGACAAATATGTGTGCAGTTTCAGAAAATACATCTGTGGTGAAGGTTTGCATTGGTAAATCATCATGACAAACACACAGGACAAAAACATGCACACAAATATTGTTTCTTTAAAATACCATACCATGGTATATGAACATGATAATCAATTTTTTTAGACATAGTACTGTTAATGCAACACTCAAAATGGTTGAAAAGCCTCTTCTGATCACTAAATTTATTTGATAAAAAAAATCAGTAAAACCAGTAATACTGTGAATTATTATTACATTTTAAAACACTTTAAACTCACATGATCCTTCACAAATCATTATCGATACTTTGGTATTACCCTTTAATATTGCCACAGTACTTTTCATGTACAGTAATACCTTGAGATACGAGTATAATTTGTCCCAGGACGAGTTCGTAACTTGAATTGCTCGTATATCAAATCATTTTTTAACATAAGAAATAACAGAGGGGAAATAATCTGTTCCGGCCCTCTAAAAAACTCCCTTATTAGTGCTAATAACAATGGAAAAAACATGTTTTTAATTGCTATAGAGCAGTGCTTCTCAATTATTTTCAGTCACGCGCCCCTAGGAAGAGGTAAACATTTTGCGCGCCCCCCCACCCTATCCCCATTTTGGAACTTTCGCCTTATTGTTTCCATGGCAACGCGTCATGCTTGTCACGTGACATACCGGAGTCACAAAAAGCGTTGTATAATATTGATTCCATTTATTTAGTTTTTTCTTTTTTATTCAAAATAGTCACCAACTTGTTGAAACCTAAAAGAAATCTTATGTGGTTGAAAACACTGAATTGTTGTGATAAATGACAAGCTCTGAGTGCGTCTTTTTTGGATCAGTGCCAGATATTGCGTGAAAACACGTGTGAATTTAGTGGTTGATCACGTGACACATGAACACCGGTGTGATCGTACATGTCAAAGGATATGGGGATGGTTATCTGAACTTCTGCTCTTGTTCAGTGCAAGAAAACCTACTCCCTGGCAAAAAAAGCATGTACCCCAGGGTCACGCGCGCACCCCCTGGCATCGCTCCACTATTTGAGAACCACTGCTATAGAGACACACACACACACACACAATTATAATATATAAGGATTCCTGTGATAAAATGTGGTTTTAATTATGAGTTCTTTCCTTCGAGACAGACGATATAGAAGCTGCTAATGGCGGCATGTGAGGAGGAGGAGGAGGAGGGAGGGATTACGTACATAACGCAAACACAATACAGAAGTGTAGTTTTTCTTCCCGTGTTGTGTGTTGGATAGACTCAGAAGCTCACATTTATTATTATTGAACACTCATAACTCGTGCTGCTCCCAGCTTAATACTGGTGAATCACTCGTCGCCCCCGGTAACCCCCGCTGTAAAACCAAGCTGCCTCTAGTGGAGATCATATGCTATTACCCCATAAATGAGGAGCTTGAGCTGCTGCGAGTGCTGAACACCTCGTCTGTAAGCTGCTCGTATCTCAAATATTTACTCGTATCTCAAAGCAAAAATTGCCCAAAAGCTTGTTCGTATCTCGGAATACTCGTATGGGACGCTCGTATCTCAAGGTATTACTGTATTTGTTTTTACCTCTCCAATGGACAGGTAAGACATTTTTGAGGAAATGCAATGCATGACCCGTAGTGAACCTGCATCATTATCTATACAAGCATCAACTTTGCGTCTAGTGTTTTGTGCGTGTTAAATGCTGTCGTGTTTCTCACCATACTGGTGGTTTGAGAGTAGATATTATCCTCTAGGTGGCAGCGGCCGTCATGAGGAACCACGATACCGGCCAGTTTACTGTCCAAAGCCAGATGTGAAGGCTGGTCCGTCATAACCAACAGCAGATGCTTCGCTTCTGGTCGCCATCCGATGTCTTTCTGCAGAGATGAATGGAGGTTTACAAATCTGCATGAGTGTGTTTGGTATAAACTATACTCAGCAGTCAGAAGATTACGTCATATATAGCATCCATCTGCCCTGTGTTACTAACACAAGACAAACTGCACCAGTTGAGCGTTTAACTGCCAGGGTGAGTAATGGTTGAATGAATCACTCCAGCGCTGATTCTGGAGGACTACCTTCCCGCAGACTTCACTTCCAGCCCGGCTCCAGCACACTGACCTGTTATACCAGCAACAGCTTGATTAGCCGGGTCAGAGCTGAACCCTGAGGGACGCGAGCCCTCGAGGAGCAGCGCTGGAGACCCCTGCCTTAAATCATGTCTTGAGGAGATGAGTTACTTTGCTGATTTATACAATTGCTCGGCCAATTATATAACATGCAAACAAATAAAGAAAGAAGGAAAAATGTATTAATCAGTAAAAATAAATAGGAAAAAGACAAATAACATTAAATAAAAAATGTATACTAAAAAAAAAAAAAAATTAAAATAAATAAGCAATAAAATAAAAATAATGAATACTAAAAACATAAAGAAAATATTGTATAATAAAACAAACAAATAAATAAATAATAAAATAATAATGATAATAAAACAAATAAATGATCAAAATAAAACAAATAACAATACATAAGAAATAATCCTAAAAACAAAAAAGTAAAATAAATACAAATACATAAAATAATAAATAAATATAAAAAATCAAATAAATAAAAATAAATACTAAAAATAAATAAATACTATTAATATAACAATTAAATAATCAATACAAATAATAAAAGTTGTTACAAAAGTTGTTATACTAAAAAATAAAAATTTAAATAAACAAATCAATAAATTAAATAAATGTTAAAAATCAAATACAAATAAATAGTAAAATTAATAAAAGCCTACCAAAAAAACAAGCCAATTAAAAACCAAACGAGTCCGTAAAAATAAGAATAAAAATAGACATGAGGACAAAGCTGTTTGACTTGAGCTTGTGTTACTAACAGACACACGTCATCAGTTGAGCGCTTAGCTGCCAGGATGAGTAATGTTTGGCTAAAAAAAACACGCTGGGAAGCCAACAGGAACTACTTTTAAAGTTGCAACCACTAGTTACTGAACAGCGAGAAGTCTGTGCAACTCACGTAAAGCAAGAGAAGGAAAGGAAAGTAAAAGTGGGAATGAATATTCCACCTGAGACCCTTCGGTGTCGAGGTCAGAACGCTCCGTGCCAAAGAAAGCATATTTCAGTTTCAGGGAGGCATGGGTTCTACGGAGGGACATCACAAAGACTGAAACCCATTCAAGGTCATTTTCCAGAGCAAAACCTTTCAAGCCCACTTATCAGATCACACTGTAATTCACGGGAAAGATCCCAAGAGTTGGATACCATAAGGAGGCTTTGTTGATGCAAAGCCGGTCGTCCTATGGAGCCGCTCTTACGCTTCACTACAAACAGCCGTATGAAGAGGATCTCGCCTCCCATGATTTAGTGATGACATCATTCTCTGCAAATAGGATGATGAGATAGAGATGCCTGATTCAGCTTTTCGGCGTGCTTTATGAATGCGCTGTTTTCAGTTCTATCTTCAGGCATTGTCCCCGTTCCCAGGCAATGCCAGGCGTAATGACCTGAGACATGCAGTCTCCGCAGCAACCGCAAGAGAAAATATGACCTGATGACACAGGAACAGTCATGCTAACACACACAGTTCCCGAGATCATACGTGCACAAGCACAGAAGGGAAGAGAGCGGTCTGGTCAAATCATTAGTGCTGTCTCTGCTCCGGCAAGCAATGGACTGAAACAACTCAAAACATTAGCATGTAAATCACCCTGCGCTACATTAATCACTCTCATCTTGATGAAAGAGTGCTGTTACTCCGCTGATTTATAACTTTGCTAAAACATGCAAATAATAATAAATCAAATAAATAAATAGTCAAATAAATAATTAAATGCTAAAACTAAATACATCGTATAAATGAATAAACAAACAGTAAAAATAAAAATATATAAAAAATAAATGTAAGTAAACAGAAATTATAACTAGTAAAAAAAATTATATGATTTAGGATGGACTTGAGGGTGGACTCTTTTGAGAGACAGTAAGCAACCAGCATTAAAAGAATTACAAATGAATTATTTAAAAAATAAATAAACAAACTAAGAGTTGAGCCAAGGAAACACCTAGTAATCACCATTAACAACAACAAAACAACTGCAAAAACATTATTAATTATTTTAATTAAATGGAAATATATAAATAACAAAAATGATCAACATAAATCATAATAATAAATAACAAACAAAAATAAATAAATAAATAAATAAATAAATACTAGGGTGAGGGTGGGTTCTTTTGACTTGAGCCAGTAAGGAACCACCTAGCAATCACCATTAATAAAAAAAAACAGAAACAAATAAATAATATCCGTCACAATAAACTGGACAGTGCGTCTCCAAAATATCCCAGTAAAGGTCGTTGGTGATTCTGTCATTAGGAGGTCGAGTCAGAGCAGGAGTGACCGAGAGTCTCTTTCACGAGCACATCTGTCAATCATGAAGCTGCACCCTGTTTTTACAGCAACAACTGACTAAAACTGATTGGGGAAAACAAACAGTTGAACATATGTCTACGTGATGAGAACCAGTTCAAACGCAAGACACCATCTTCAGAATATATATATATATATATATATATATATATATGTAATTGTCCTATGCTGCGTCCAGCCACTAGGGGGCGATCAAAATGCTCTGACTTCACTTGACTTGTGCGGCATAATTGGATTTGAGGGTGGACTTTTAACTTTAGCAAGTAAGGAACCACTTAGCAACCACCCAGAACACCCTAGCAACCACAAGAAACACCCACTTTGGTGAAATGCTGCAAACCCTCATAAATCAATTGAACTGGCAATGGCTCGCAACCATCTAACACTATCAGTAACCCCATCACCACACATTAGCTACCATCTGTTAGTAACCACACGGCAGTGCTGCAAACGATGTTCCGCTGCTATTTCACTACTTGGCAACTCTGTGGTTTGGAAGGACGCTGTCGACACAACACACACCAATCCACCCCCCCCCCCCCCCCCCCCCCCCGCAGACTCCCGTTATCCCGTTATAAGTCCCCCACTTAATTAATAGGGGAAAAAAGAAGTGTACATGTGAGGGTTCTGTCACTTCAGTCATGTTTTGGTGACAGAGCTCTGGCACTGCTCTACTGTCATGTCTTTGTGGGTGGCTTCAAGTGTCTCGAGTCACGCGCTCTCTCGTCTGTGAAGCGTCTTGTGTGCGGGTCATGATGTCCGATCTCGAGACTTTGGTCTCGTTCTGTCTTAGCTTTGTGTCGGGATTCGGACATTCATGACCCGTGTCCTTGTTGTGAGCGTACGGGAGGAGTGTTTGCTCAACGTCATGTGAGTGGGCGCAGTTTTGAGCTTTGCTCTCTCTTGTCTGCATGTATTGTTTAGCGCGCGGTTTGTGTTTACATCGGCCGCGTGATTTCATGTTGTGTTTCGTGTCGTGCGCAGTTTGTGTTTTTATTAGCTGCACGCTGTGTCGTCTTGTTTCATGTGGATACACGGCTATGTGCGTCCGCATTGGCTGCGTGTTTGTGTCATGTTTGGTCCTGTCTTTGTGTAACCCCGCCCGTCTTGTTTCCTTGTTATAGTTTGATTTACCCCAGCTGTTTTCCCTCATTATTCGGCTCATGTGCTCCCTGTTTATTCCCCTGTTTTAGGTTGTCCTGTGCTGATCGTTGTCGCTACGTCTAATGTCTCGCTGCTCATAAGATCTAGTCATGTCCAGTGTTCCAGTCCAGTTTTGTTTAGTCAAGTCAAGTCCAGTCAGTTTAGTCGAGTTTTCGCTGTGTTTTCCCCCCTTGGGGTGGCTTTTGTTGTGTTTTTGTTGTGTTGTCATTAAATCCCTATCTACTGCATCCCTGAGTCCTCGCTCATCCCCTTTACCTAACCTGTCACTGGGTTAATTATGTTGCAGAGTGGGACATGTTATCAGACTCTGATCTTTAGTGATGAAAAAACGTATAAAATACATACACAAACATAGTACATAGTATAAGTGCACAATGTTTCATTACTTAGCATTGTGCCAGCGTATCATTTTTGTTGATTACGGAAATGCACTCAAACAGGTGGGTTTACCTGGCAAACGGTGGCCTGCAGCATGGCATCAAAGCCGCCCTCGGGTGTGTCCATGTTCCCAGAAATCCTCTGCTCCTGAATGACCCGAGTGAACTCTGTCATGTTCTCCGTGACGGGGAGGACGTGGATGAAGCCGTGAGCGGGCCTGCAGTGCACCTCATAATCACTATGACCAGAGAGGGAGGGAGAGATCACATCCACACCATATTCCCACACTAGTCAGAATGAGATCACTACGGAATGCAGTCCGGGATACCCAGGCTGGATTTAGAGTCCTGGGATCAGCTAAGAGACCTCTGGAGCTTCCCATAGGAAAGACAAATCACAGATCGGATCTCGCATTAATATCTCAATCGTTTCTCTGAGTTAGGGAAGAGATCCATCAGTGTGGTGATTGATACCTAAAACTGGTCAAAAATAATTGTCATTAATTGAAATAAAGATATAAATATTAGATGGAAAATCTTAAAACAAAAAAAAAAACAAAAAACATACCGGTAAATGGAAATTAGAAATGTTGCCTTGGGAGCTGACTGAAATAACGTACAAGTACAAGTACAACACTTTTAAAATATTAGTAATATTATAATATATATAATTAATAATAATAAAATAAATACAAGGAAATAATATTCTAAATTAATATTCTAAGTATTCTAAATAAGATCCTAAAATTAATTAAAATTATATAGAAGATAAAGCAATAATAAAATGGCAAAAACATTAATATAAATAAATAAATAAATAAATGAAGTACTAAAATTAAAAACTGAAATAAATAAAGCTAAATAGAATAATAGAGAAGTAGAATTTTTTTAATAAAATAAAGATGTTAACACTATTAAAACAGTACAAATAATAATAAAATAAATAAAAGTCAATAATAATAATTAGAAATATAAAAAAAACACATCACTAAAAAATAATGATTAAAAATAAAATAAAAACTGTAAATATAAAAATATAAGCAATTCAAAATACGAATTCTATATAAATAATACTAAAATAGCACAGCGATCAATTGAGCTCAAACATTTCTCAACACTTTTCTCAACACTCAGACACATTTCTGTCTGCTTTTATTTAAAGGGAAATACTCAAAATCAAGTAAACACTCAACTGTATGCATATTTTGCACAGCTGACTTAAAAAAGGAAATCAGATCTATTTGGGATCTTTCCGTTGGCAGTGCAGTTTTACAGGTCATTGTCAAGGTCAAACAAAGGTCCAGGAAAAAAGATGTCCTTCATAAAAGATGAAACAGCTATCTTTTTATACCAAACAAAAACACAAAACTTGTGCTGTGCAATTCTACACCAATCTCAATTCAAAAGCGATACGAGACACAGCGAGCGATACTCAGTCATAATAATATTTAAAAATGAACTCAAGGATCAACTCCTAAAACAGACACACGAGTCAAACACTGAGCTACAGTAAGAGTACGGAGCTGTTCAGAAACAGTTTGTTGAGATATAGTTGAGTTTATATGAAGATCTCTGACTCGATCCCACTGACAACTGAATACTGTTTCATTATTCAATTCATTTTTTAATGATAATTTCTTACAAATCAATAAAAATGAATGCATCTATTAAAAACAATTAATTGATTTATTTAGAGTTTGGTTTGGTTGTGTTGCTGCCGTGTGTTCACCTGCAAGGGTTGAGAAGTTTGGAGGGGTGCACGTCGATGTACGGAGACACCGGCTTATCCACGAAAGACCCGAATCCGACTCTGAAGTCGCTCGAGTGCTCCTTCATCTGGTGAGACAGAGCCAGACCCGCAGTCTTCAGCCGGTCCAGGTTGTCCTGCATGGACGCAGAGACGTCCACTAGATAGTACAGATCCACAGGGTACCGTTCCAGCTGCTGCACCTCAATCACAAAGCTCGCCTCGCTGCCTGAGCCAGGAAATGACATCATCATCACTACTGTACATATAATGAGGAAGCTTCTGCATTTACACCAGCCCTTACATTTACATTCATGCATTTATCAGACGCTTTTATCCAAAGCGACTTGCATTGCATTCAAGAAACATTTACATTCTAACCAGTTCTTACCTTCCCTGGGAATCGAACCCATAACCTTGGCGTTGCAAGCGCCACGCTCTGCTGTTAGAGCTCCTTCATTCTGAAACCTACAACGCATTTATTCATTTTACCTGTCAAAGTAAAAGCTTAATGGTATACCGATGGAAATTGAAGACATGGGGATGTTTCTATTCGTATTATAATTTTACAGTAAATGAACATTTATTTTATTACTAAATTATTTATTTATAGCACAAAAGTACTTCTTGAATGCAATGGAAGTTTCTTGTCCAGATTTAAAACAGAGAATGAGCACACACATTTTTCAATAATATTTCCCATATTGTTCAGGCCCTGAAAGGATTTCACACTTAAAGGAATAGTTCACCCGAAAATTAAAATGATCCCATAATTTGCTCGTCCTCAAGCAATTTCCTGGCTCTTCCCAGCTCTATAATGGGAGCGAACAGAGCCTGAGATTTTGAAGCTCCAAAAAAGCTCATCCATCCATTGTAAAAGTAATCCATACGACTCCAGGCGGTTAATAAAGGCCTTCTGAAGCAATGCGTTATTGTATGAAAAATATCCATATTTATGACTTTATACACCGTCAAAATTTCAGGCACTATTCACTTCCTTTATAAAGCTGGGAAGAGCCAGGATATTTTTTAATATAATTCTGATAAAACTGAGTGTGTGTGTGTGTATGTGTGTGCGTGTGCGTATCTGTGTGTGTGTGTGCACGCATGTGTATGAGAGAGAGTGCGTATGTGAGTGAGTGTGAGACTGTGTGTGTGTGTGCGCGTGTGAGTGAGAGAGAGTGCGTGTGTGAGTGTGAGTGTGTGTGCGTGTGTGTGTGAGAGAGAGTGCGTGTGTGAGTGAGTGTGTGAGTGTGTGTGTGAGTGTGTGTGTGTGTGTGTGCGTGTCTTTGCGTGTATGTGTGTGCGTGTGTATGTGCGTGCGTGTGTATGTGAGAGAGAGTGCGTGTGTGAGTGTGTGTGTATGCATGTGTGTGTTAGAGAGAGTGCGTGTGTGAGTGAGTGTGTGAGTGTGTGTGTGAGTGTGTGTGTGCGTGTCTTTGCGCGTATGTGTGTGCGTGTGTATGTGCGTGCGTGTGTATGTGAGAGAGAGTGCGTGTGTGAGTGTGTGTGTATGCATGTGTGTGTTAGAGAGAGTGCGTGTGTGAGTGAGTGTGTGAGTGTGTGTGCGTGTCTTTGCGCGTATGTGTGTGCGTGTGTATGTGCGTGCGTGTGTATGTGAGAGAGAGTGCGTGTGTGAGTGTGTGTGTATGCATGTGTGTGTTAGAGAGAGTGCGTGTGTGAGTGAGTGTGTGAGTGTGTGTGTGTGCGTGTCTTTGCGCGTATGTGTGTGCGTGTGTATGTGAGAGAGAGTGCGTGTGTGAGTGTGTGTGTGAGTGTGTGTGTGTGCGTGTCTTTGCGCGTATGTGTGTGCGTGTGTATGTGCGTGCGTGTGTATGTGAGAGAGAGTGCGTGTGTGAGTGTGTGTGTATGCATGTGTGTGTTAGAGAGAGTGCGTGTGTGAGTGAGTGTGTGAGTGTGTGTGTGTGCGTGTCTTTGCGCGTATGTGCGTGCGTGTGTATGTGAGAGAGAGTGCGTGTGTGAGTGTGTGTGTATGCATGTGTGTGTTAGAGAGAGTGCGTGTGTGTGTGTTTGTGTGCGTCTCTCTCTGTGTGTGTGTGCATGTCTGTGTGCATGCGTGTGTGTGATCCCATTGTAATCTCCTTTCACCTGTCTCGTCAGCCACTCCCCTTGTTAGTCTCGTCAGCTGTTCCCTGTTATCTGGTGTATTAAAGCCCTCATGTGTTCCTTTGTCTTTGTCAGTTGTTAAACGTGTGTCTATGTGTGTGTGGAAGTGTTCCCTGTTCTCCGAGTTCTCTCTGTGTTTTCCGTGTTCTCCATGTCAGCTCCTGTTGTGCTCTTTTGTTCATATTTAAAGTATTTTCGTTTTTGCTCAATAAAGAGTTTTCAGTTGAACCCTGCTTTCCGTGCCTTCGTCATCCCACACCAACACAACCTCGAATGGCTCGAGGGAGTTAAATTATTGGATAATTTTCATTTTTGGGTGAATTATTGTTGAGTTTTTTAATTTTCTCTCCCCACCAAAATCACCGCCATCATTCTAGAATGATTCATTCTTCCCAATAGAGCTGTTCCAGTCATCTGCTGAAACTCCCTGTGTTTATTCATATCGCAATATATAATCTCGCAATGTCAGTTCTTTCCAATATTGTGCAGCCCTATTTCTTGGGTATTTGTGCATGAGTTTATTCTGATCTCTGGTCAGCTGTTACCTGGCCGCAGGCTGATGGAAATCTCTCTCGGTGACACCTGTGAACTGCTGAGAGTGGCGTTCACTTCCACTTTCACATTTGGGTTCTCGATAAACTCCTCTTCACAACCCCTGACTCGCAGGTCGGACACAGATCCGCAGCGCTGGCTCACATGCGCCCCGTCCAGAAACCTCTGTCAGGGTAAACAAGCCATCAGAAAGGTCAAGGGTCACTGCAGATGTCTGCTGACTGTTGTGCAGGGCGGCATTATTTAAAGTACACGGAGCGTGCAAAAGCTCTTTGGCTCAAAGCTGTTGTTGAGATGTCGGTCAGGGATTAGTCTGACCGGTGCCGAGCACCGCAGCCACTTAATCAACTTATTCTCTCAACCACAATTTGCATGACTGTCTTTACAAAGAGAGCATTTAAGTGAAGTGCTTGTCCAGAGAAAATAAACATGTGGGTGATTGAGAAAATTAATACTCTATAAACTGACTCACCAAAGCCTGACCGAACCACAGCCGTACTTTACAAGACTAAACTCTCACGTTTTCTCACAGGAAGACTCACTTAAACAAGTGAACTAGTATTAAAAAATATGAGATTCTCCAAACAATATGATTTTTTTTTTTAATGATTCTACTAATATGTTTTAGTCTGTTGATTATACATTTTTATGTTTATGTTTGTATTTTAAAAAACGATTAATGCACACATGCTCAGACACACAGTCACGCACACACACACACACACACACAAACACACGCGCACACACACACACATTATATATTTACAAACTTTTATTTTAGACATGATTAATAGTGATTAATAGTTGATTTAACAACACTAGTTTATCTATTTATTTTTAATTATTACTTTTTTCTAAATTATATATATATATATATATATATAAAATTTTATTTATTTTGATTAATTATATATATAGCAAAAACATATTTTTTTTATTTTGCTTATATATATATATATATATATATATATATATATATATATTCACAAAACAGTTAGCATTACAAAATACAGTTAGAAGTACAAAAATAGTATTATTCATATATTATTACAGTATTTATTAATTTAATATTTTATAATTTTACATCATAAAATATTAATTTTATGTACTTTATGGATAGTTACAATTATCTTTCAGTTTTAGTCATTTTAATACTTCAAATTTAATTAATTAATTTAATTAATAGTTTTAAAAAAGTTTTTTGCCTAATATCTATAGTTTATTGTATTTCAGCTTTACTTCAATTACTGAAGATGTTATTTTTAATAGCTTTAGTTTACATTAACACCAGTGTTGAACTAACAGGCGTACGCAACAGACATATTTGCTCAGAATTTATTCATGCAGCATGTGAGACGTACTAGAGTCTATTTACTACGCATCAACTTGTTCCCAGAAGTTTGCGAAGTAGAAATAGGCAGAAATGAGAAATCACTTGCATTATGTCTTTGCTATGGGTTGCCGTAGATGAGCATTGCCACATCAGCGGTTTCTGCATTTCTATTTTATAGGTTCCCACGCTCACCTCAACTCCCAAAGCATTCTGGATATTAAAGCACTAGTGTTTTATTGATAACAGACTAAACAGGAGCGCTTCACACACTTAATACTTGGGCAGTGTGCCGAGATACAACAATAGCAGCTCTCAATCTCTCTCTCTCACACACACACACACACACACACACACACACACACACACACACACACACACACACACACACACACACACACACACACACACACTCTCTCTCTCTCTCTCTCACACACACACACACGCACACACGCACTCTCTCTCTCTCACACAACACTTTCTCTCTTTTTCACTCTCTCTCACACACACACACACACACACACATTACCTCCTGAGAGCACCATGCACATTCAGGGCCGCGTCTCAGACAGTCTTCACATGTGGAGGCGAGGGCAGACAGGCAATGGTTATCTGCTGAACACATTTACACATGAATGAGCAAGCGTTCACATCTTCAGCGGGCCTTTGTGTCACACACACACACACACACACACACACACACACACACACACACACACACACACACACACACACACACACACACACACACACACAGACAGTCAGAACACAACCGCAGACTGTTAGGAGAGAAACTGTCTCAAACAGGACAACAAATCACAGCGTAGCACATGAATGGAAGATATTAATGTGCACAACCACTTTATAATATGGGACAAGATGCTGAAATAGGAATAAAAATATGTTCTAAGCACATTTTGCTAAAGTTACCAATACATTCAGACGTTTTTTCTTGGTTGTGTGAACGTAATTCCATGGTATTAATCAAATAAATAATAATAATGAACTACATGCACCTGCTATAGAGTTACGGTTCGGTTTAGGGTTGCACTTTATTTTACAGTATGTGTAATTACCTAAGAAAGTGCTGGGTGAGATGATGAACTACAGAGGTTAAGGTTCGGGTCAGGGTTAGTTATTACCCAGTTATGTACATGCAGAAAAGGACTGTAACATAAAGTGGAATAGTGTGTAATTACACATTTAAGTGAGTAATATTAATTAACTACATGTACTTACTATAGGGTTAGGATTAGGGGTTGCATGTATTTACACATAATTTATAGATTTTAATAAAGTAACTACATGTATTACATGCTACAATGACACTGTAAAATAAAGTGTTTCCACAGAGCGCTGTGAGGTTTGTTAGTTACTTGTTTTTTATTAGTGTTATTACTATAGTAACTACATGTAACTACGTCACCTTTAAATATAGTGTTACCAAAACGTTCCATATTCGACGCATAGATAATGTTTTAGTGCTAACATTCTGAGAACATGCGTTACTGGACGAACGTTTGTTCAAAACTGTGAGACAACGTTTATAGGATGTTCCCTGTTAGCTGAGAACCTGCTGCTTTCTGACACTGATTTGACCTGCTTTTGAAATATGAAATATGATCTAAAGCAGAAAGAAAAGCCATTGTCCACAACATATCCACATTTAAAACGTGTGTGTGTGTGTATGTATATATATATATATATATATATATAATTAATATTCCCTAAGAAGTCTATATATAGATATATATACAGTATATAGACTTCTTATAGACTATAAGAGTTCTTTCCAGCAACTGTAAACAATTGTGAAACAGCATAAACAGGAAAAATAACATCAGTATCAGAGAACAAACATGACATTTCATGAAAAATCTCCATTCATCTTATACACTTAACTCATGCCTGAATGTGTTTCACCTCCTGTTAACAAACTATCCAAAATGATATAATTTTCAATTTAAGTAACAAATAAATAAATAAACTTTGAAACCAGCATACACTGTTTTGACTGAAAACCTTACAGTTACTGCGCGTGACAACTTGCCCCGTGTGTAAACACTGCCATTCCCATTCATTTCCATGAGTTGATGCTCTTAAGATTCATCTGGCTGGAGCACGACAGGGTCGAAACAATGAAACACACTGAAGGTCTGGGGAAAGTGTCACGATCGACAGCCAAACTCACCCGAACCGGAGCTCACGAGCAGGAGCAGCACCGAGATGAGCAGCAGCGAGCGAGGAGCAGTCGGATCACAGTGCGGACGCATGCAGGAAGTCATAGCAGCATTGAGTGTGTGTGTGTGTGTGTGTGAGTGTGACCGACCGACCGACCCGCCAGCCTCGGGATTGAACCGCGACTGAAAATCCCCCGGGAACACGTCAGACCCTCATCTGCGCAAACAAAGGATGGGGATTCGCAGCACCCGATAGCCTCCTAATCCACAGCGCTTCACATCTCCAGATTCAGATGAAGCGCGGCGGAACCGCAGAGCGCGCAAACGCTGTCATTGTGCGCTTTTACGCATCGGACACGCATCGGCCGCGCAGGTGACGCTCGCGCCGCGTCTGGCATCCGCGCTCTTCTTGTACCGTCGGGGAAAGGTCATCGTCTGCGCGTCATCCGTAAAGGTGATCGGCGACGCGAGAAACTGCTTTCATTGTTGTTCATTACCGTGAGTTTGAAAGTGGAATGAACGCCCACCTTCATGAGCCCGAACTGAGTCAGCCAGCGCTATGGTAACGCGACTCACTGATCTGAGATCAGGCTGCTGGACCAGAGGAGGGGCAGGAATTTTAATGTTCCCTCCACTCCACCTTCTGTATAAGAATGAGAGGTTGTTGAGGAAAACTTGGCAGGGGCAGTAAAACTGGGGCTTGACTTTAATGTCTTTCCAACAGTGGGGAATTTAAGCAATGTTTAGTACATGGCACAAAGGAAAGGATAGTTCACCCAGAAATTAAAGTCCCCGTGAAATCAGAGTTTTTTTTTTGTATGAATAGGTCAGTCTCACTGTTGTCTATAAGCTCCTGCTCCAAAATTATGACATAATTCACATGTAGAAGATATAAACATTCAAAATGATCAGTGACTTTGATGACATCATCTGCACTTCAGCTTCACATCAGATTTTCTGGCCAATCCAACGCTCTCTAGAATCTGAAGCTCCGCCCCCTTCATTATAAACAGAGGCTGAAGCTGCGGCTGAAATCGGTCACTCGTTCACACAGTTTTCTACATGATGAACGGCTCATAGTCACTATATCAGGGACAGGGAGGATTCAGACAGTGGGAATATCTTTCATTGGGGGAATGAAGTCTGGATTGACGTTAGTGTCAGTGAAGCGCCACAGATCCAGAGACACGACAGACCAGAGCGGATCATATGATGGAGAAACACATCCACCCGTTTGAGTTCTGCACACAATCATGTGTTTTAGAGAGAGATGGAGGAGATTAGAGGAGAAACGGAGAGAGATCAGGAGGAAACTGCGGCTTTATGGAGATCAACGGCTCTGAGCTGTGATATGAACTAAACGTTGTTAAAAAATGGGAGGAGCTGCTCGATAAGCCACGCCCTCTTCCTGTTTCAGTGCAAATTACAGTGCAAATTATCAACACATAATAATGAATAAGGAATAATGCAGCGCTTCTCAACACACTTCAGACACAAAACACGTGAATGAGTGATGTGTGATTTCAAATGCATCTTCATTTGCCATTATTCATAGAGTTCAAACGTTTGTGGTCAGTTATAGTTTTCTATGTGAATATAGTGTCATTTATTCCTGTGATTAAAGTTGAATTTATTAGATGATAAATACAGTAAAACAGTGTAATATTATATCAGTGTAAAACAGCTGTTTTCTATGTGAATATATAGTAAAGTGTCATTTATTCCTGTGATTAAAGCTGAATTTATTAGATGATAAATACAGTAAAACAGTGTAATATTATATCAGTGTAAAACAGCTGTTTTCTATGTGAATATATAGTAAAGTGTCATTTATTCCTGTGATTAAAGCTGAATTTATTAGATGATAAATACAGTAAAACAGTGTAATATTATATCAGTATAAAACAGCTGTTTTCTATGTGAATATATAGTAAAGTGTCATTTATTCCTGTGATTAAAGCTGAATTTATTAGATGATAAATACAGTAAAACAGTGTAATATTATATCAGTATAAAACAGCTGTTTTCTATGTGAATATATAGTAAAGTGTCATTTATTCCTGTGATTAAAGCTGAATTTATTAGATGATAAATACAGTAAAACAGTGTAATATTATATCAGTGTAAAACAGCTGTTTTCTATGTGAATATATAGTAAAGTGTCATTAATTCCTGTGATTAAAGCTGAATTTATTAGATGATAAATACAGTAAAACAGTGTAATATTATATCAGTGTAAAACAGCTGTTTTCTATGTGAATATATAGTAAAGTGTAATTTATTCCTGTGATTAAAGCTGAATTTATTAGATGATAAATACAGTAAAACAGTGTAATATTATATCAGTATAAAACAGCTGTTTTCTATGTGAATATATAGTAAAGTGTCATTTATTCCTGTGATTAAAGCTGTATTTTCAGCATCATTACTCTTCAGTGTCACATGATCCTTCACAAATCATTATAATATGATAATTTGATGCTCAAAAAACATTTATGATTGTTATTAATGTTAAACACAGTTGTGCTGCTTCATATTGATTAGGAAACCATTATATACTTTATTCTTTGATGAATAGAAAATTATTTGTCACATTATAAATGTCTTTACTGTCACTTTTGTGCGCATCCTTGCTGAATAAGAGTATGAACTTCATTCCAAAAAAATATGAGTGACTCCAAAATTTTGAACTTTAATGTACTTCAAAACAAACACATTTGATTTAAATATGGGTCTGTTCATGGATTTCCTTTTGAGATGTTTATTGGGCACAACCAGGATTATTTCAGTTATACACAACAGACTGTGAAAAATCGAGACTAATAGGAGACAAATAACAGCCCATCTCTCCGGGCCAAAACGAGTGTTTCATCATGGGTGGAGGAGAAACACAATAGTGTCTCCTATTCTCCAGATAACCCGGGACCGGATCCAACATGTGGGACACGTCCCAGTGGAGGGACGGAGTGACTGTCACAGAGACAGAGAGAAAGTGAAAGAAGGGTAAATGACTGTGATCAGACTCCACTGTGATTATGCTGTAATGTAGGTCATGAGGCTGATGCTAAGAAAAGAGTTGGAGTGTCTGTGGCTTATACTAGGAAAAGATGACACTTCATCAACCTTAATTAGGGTTTTGCTAAACTTTTTCAAACACTTGGGACAGATACGGTAACAGTCATCTATGTTTCTCGTAATTCCATTGCTATATCACCTCAAACATAAAATAAAATGTATGTAAAAAAAAATATTTTTTTTAAAATATAATATATATTTATCTATCTATCTATCTATCTATCTATCTATATATATATATATATATATATAATATTATTTATATTATACGTATATCTACCCAGTAGATGACCATATATATACTGTGTATATATATATATATATATATATATATATATATATATATATATATATATATATATATATATATATATATGTGGTCATCTACTGGGCCACATGTTGTGCCAAAATATGCTGTTAATTTTTACTTTTTATTTTCAATATATTTTCCATATACTTAAATATGCAATATACACTAGAGGTCAAGCTCAAAATACAGTGGGATAAAAAGCACTTAAATATATAAATATATTCTAATATGTTGAATAAAATATAATTGTATAAAGTATAAAATGTTTTATAAATAAACACTACTGTTCAAATGTCTGAGATTGGTAAGATAAGTCTCTTCTATATTCATTTGATCAAAAACTACAGTAACAACAGTAATTTTGTAAAATATTACGACAAATTAAATAACTGTATTCTATGTGAATATATAGTAAAGTGTAATTTATTCCTGCGATTAAAGCTGAATTTATTAGATGATAAATACAGTAAAACAGTGTAATATTATATCAGTGTAAAACAGCTGTTTTCTATGTGAATATATAGTAAAGTGTCATTTATTCCTGTGATTAAAGCTGAATTTATTAGATGATAAATACAGTAAAACAGTGTAATATTATATCAGTGTAAAACAGCTGTTTTCTATGTGAATATATAGTAAAGTGTCATTTATTCCTGTGATTAAAGCTGAATTTATTAGATGATAAATACAGTAAAACAGTGTAAGATTATATCAGTGTAAAACAGCTGTTTTCTATGTGAATATATAGTAAAGTGTCATTTATTCCTGTGATTAAAGCTGAATTTATTAGATGATAAATACAGTAAAACAGTGTAATATTACATCAGTGTAAAACAGCTGTTTTCTATGTGAATATATAGTAAAGTGTCATTTATTCCTGTGATTAAAGCTGAATTTATTAGATGATAAATACAGTAAAACAGTGTAAGATTATATCAGTGTAAAACAGCTGTTTTCTATGTGAATATATAGTAAAGTGTCATTTATTCCTGTGATTAAAGCTGAATTTATTAGATGATAAATACAGTAAAACAGTGTAAGATTATATCAGTGTAAAACAGCTGTTTTCTGATTATTATTATCAATGTAACGATTATTGATGAAAAACCCCATTTGAGTTTAAAACAATATGCAGGCAAATAAATAATGACTAAATATAAATTTTTGAGTAAACAACTCCTTTTAATGAACAATTTTTTCCACCAAAGCTATATTCAAAGACTGTTAGGTTTGTAATTCCACTAGTAGTACTAGAAATGAAGAACGGCAGGCAGTGCATTGGATGTCTTTCTCATCCTCCCCCATGACATGCTCTTCTCTGCCCTTTGTTTTTCTTGCTGGTCGGTTGGGCTTGAGGCCGCGCTGGTCTGGTTTAATCTTCCTGCCACAATATATCACATTCCCCTGCTTTGACCATGGCTCTCTCCGCTCCGGCTGCCCGCTGACCCAACGGGGCTTTTTGTCAAACTCCCAAACAAACGGGCCTCTGGATAGCATCATGGTTATTTTCTCTGCGTGACTTGTTTGGTTTAAACCCTTAAAAGGCCAGTGGCAACTTCAATATTTCACTTGTTTGCATGCTGTGTCAGGATGATTTCAATAAATCAACTCGCACATGCTCTGTTCCTAAACCTAAACAGTGTTTTAAGGCATTGCAACAGATATTCAACAAGTTCTAAAGCATTTTAGAATGCTTGAGGTTTTTAGAATGCAAAGACATTTAGAATTTACATTTGGAATTCTAAATGACTGTTGATTATAAGCGTACTTCTTCGTTTGGTGTGGTAAACGATCACTAAAAATGGTTGAATCAAATCAAGAATGGACAATTTTATCTGGTATTTGTGTGGGTTTTGCATTTTTGTGCTTCATATCAACATGCGTGGTATGAAGTGGCTTGCTAAGTTTTGGAGTCTCCATACAGGTCAAAGGTCACCTAACTTGGCTGCCATACCTCCCATGGCGGAACCATCAGAGGTCACGGCAGTGATGCTCTAATCCTCTGGTTCCTCACTGGCTCCTGCAGTCATCAATCAGGGTTCACGCAGAGCAGGTCAAGAGGAAACCGCTGCAGGTTAACGGCATAAACACTTGCTGAAAAGCTCCAGCAGGCCACACAGGCTTCTTCAAGTTTAAGAGCTTTTTCTGCAAAGAAGGCATGCATCCTTCAAAGACTAGATTCAAAGACACACATATGTAACTAGAAGAAGCCATTTATCCACTAAATCTGAATACATTGCATAAACGAGAGGAGGCTTTGTGACATTTTGAGCTTTAAATGTTAAATGCTCTATTTGCAAACCTTTCCACAAATGTTTTGAAAGGGGAACCTGTACTGAATTCCCCCTCTAGTCTGTTCTGAGTTTATCACACTGTGAAACCCAGACGTATTTATAGATATGAAAATAGAAACACCCACACACTGATTCTTCCTTACTCATTAATTAATGCATTGCCACATGGTCTAAATAACAATGCATAGAGACACAGAGCAGTGAGTCAATCACCCTGAAATACAATACAATTATATTGTGCATTGAGCGAACTAAGCTTGTTTTGAGCAACTCTAAGATTTTTTTTCTATTGTAGCATGACAATTAAGTGTATTTTTCATGCATATTCTCATGGAGATTTTAATGTTTTGCTTTTCTGTATTTCCCATCTCACTCCTCACTCTTGTTTAATTATATTGCAGTGAAAATACATTATACACCGACTTTTTTTAAAATGCAAATACTTTCCAACATTAACATTCCACCAATCAACTTGCTTGTGGAAGTCATTTCAACAAAAGAATTGAGCTGAAACTCATATAACTTTAATTGAAAATGTTATTTTGATGAGTTAAAGCCATTAAAAAACAAGTTGCAATGACTTACTGATCATATAAAAAATGCATATTTATGTTGTTTTTCACATTGTCTGTCTTTGCCCCACGGTGTCGATTGCACAAGTGTTTTGTGGTGCGGGATTTAACATGCCGTACTATCCCATCTTACGGTCAGGGTTAACCACATGCTGGACTTCACCAACAGGCCAACAGGCATCTGTGCCAATGACACAAACAATCTCCTTCCGCTCCCACTCGCTTTTACAGTTCTGGTCTGTGCGAGTGCATACCGTCACTTCACCAGCGTGGGCTGTGAGCGGTCAACCACTCCATGCTATGTGGAATCGCTATAATTTCATCATAATTGCGGAACGCGGTTGCCACATTGTGACGTAAAATTAGTGGGCTAAGCTGTAGGTTTGCATTCGTCTTCAGATGGTGAAGGTTTTGTGCTGATGTGACCTTGTATGGTGTATAATCTTGCGAACCACAGAGAGTCGTGACGCCACAAAACAGGTTGTGAGTCCTCAGAGCTTCAGACTGACCACACGACGGAAGAACAACAAGTGAACGAGAAGATGAACTGAGTCAGACGCGTAGGCTTTCATTGACAGAAATTCCCCTGAACTAATCAAACAGATGTCTGAGGCACATAATGCTGATCCATCATGAAAATGAGTGACATTTACCTTTATTTCCTTTCCGGAATGACGTAGTGGCAAACAGCAGGACAGGCAGCAGAGAGTTGAGATAGAGCGTGAGCCTAGTGCACATGATTTTTTTCTGCCATTCATGACTGATGATGGCCAGATTGTACAGTAGACTGTACAAGGTCATTGTGAGGTCAGACTGCAAGACTATGAGGCTGTTTTCCAACATTTAGCTAACATTTTTTTACTTTAACATGAAAATGTTCACTGTAATTGTTCGCTGAATGTTCAGTTTTAAAATGTTTTGGTTATACTAACATTAAGAAACATTCTATTTCACCAATTTTCTCCAAGCATCACGGGAGCTTTTGTGTGTCAAGCTTTTGAATGTTTTCAACTCTGAACCACTTTTCTAATAAGGTTACCGGAAGCACTTTCCAAAAAGCATGCCAGAATGTTCTGAGAACATTCTTTGTTAGCTGGGTTACATCAGACTGTCGAATTCACAGTGGATTAATTTATAGTTTATCATGTATATGTCACACAAAAGAAGTTCTGTCATGACAACTCTTGGAGTGTTGGGTATGATAATGGATATGACAATGTTGAAATGTTTTGACTTGGCGGAATAGATCTTTTACACTACTGCTGCTGTTATTGTTGCTGTTATTGTTGTTATTGCTGTTATTGCTGCTGCTATTGCTGCTGTTATTGCTGCTGTTATTGTTGTTATTGCTGTTATTGCTGCTGTTACTGCTGCTGCTGCTGTTATTGCTGTTATTGCTGCTGCTATTGCTGTTATTGCTGCTGTTATTGCTGCTGTTATTGCTGTTATTGCTGCTGCTATTGCTGCTGCTATTGCTGCTGTTATTGTTGCTGTTATTGTTGTTATTGCTGTTATTGCTGCTGTTACTGCTGCTGCTGCTGTTATTGCTGTTATTGCTGTTATTGCTGCTGCTATTGCTGCTGTTATTGCTGCTGTTATTGCTGTTGTTATTGCTGCTGTTATTGCTGCTGCTATTGCTGTTATTGCTGCTGCTATTGCTGCTGTTATTGCTGCTGTTATTGTTGTTATTGCTGTTATTGCTGCTGTTACTGCTGCTGCTGCTGTTATTGCTGTTATTGCTGCTGTTATTGCTGCTGATATTGCTGTTGCTATTGCTGCTGTTATTGCTGTTGTTATTGCTGCTGTTATTGCTGCTGCTATTGCTGCTGTTATTGCTGATGTTATTGCTGCTGTTATTGCTGCTGCTATTGCTGTTATTGCTGCTGCTATTGCTGCTGTTATTGCTGTTATTGCTGCTGCTATTGCTGTTATTGCTGCTGTTACTGCTGCTGCTGCTGTTATTGCTGTTATTGCTGCTGCTATTGCTGATGTTATTGCTGCTGTTATTGCTGCTGTTATTGTTGTTATTGCTGTTATTGCTGCTGTTACTGCTGCTGCTGCTGTTATTGCTGTTATTGCTGCTGTTATTGCTGCTGCTATTGCTGATGTTATTGCTGCTGCTATTGCTGATGTTATTGCTGCTGTTATTGCTGCTGTTATTGTTGTTATTGCTGTTATTGCTGCTGTTACTGCTGCTGCTGCTGTTATTGCTGTTATTGCTGCTGTTATTGCTGCTGCTATTGCTGATGTTATTGCTGCTGCTATTGCTGATGTTATTGCTGCTGTTATTGCTGCTGTTATTGCTGCTGTTATTGCTATTGCTGCTGTTATTGCTGTTATTGCTGTTGCTATTGCTGTTATTGCTGCATTTATTGCTGTTGCTATTGCTGCTGTTATTGCTGTTATTGCTGCTGCTATTGCTGTTATTGCTGCTGCATTTAATGCTGTTGCTATTGCTGCTGTTATTACTGCTGTTATTGCTGCTGCTATTGCTGCTGCTATTGCTGTTATTGCTGCTGTTATTGCTATTGCTGCTGTTATTGCTGTTATTGCTGCTGCTATTGCTGTTATTGCTGCTGCTATTGCTGATGTTATTGCTGCTGCTATTGCTGATGTTATTGCTGCTGTTATTGCTGCTGTTATTGCTATTGCTGCTGTTATTGCTGTTATTGCTGTTGCTATTGCTGTTATTGCTGCTGTTATTTCTGCTATTGCTGATGTTATTGCTGCTGTTATTGCTGCTGTTATTGCTATTGCTGCTGTTATTGCTGTTATTGCTGTTGCTATTGCTGTTATTGCTGCTGTTATTGCTGTTATTGCTGCTGTTATTGCTGCTGCTATTGCTGTTATTGCTGCTGCATTTATTGCTGTTGCTATTGCTGCTGTTATTACTGCTGTTATTGCTGCTGCTATTGCTGCTGCTATTGCTGTTATTGCTGCTGTTATTGCTGCTGTTATTGCTGCTGCTATTGCTGTTATTGCTGCTGCATTTATTGCTGTTGCTATTGCTGCTGTTATTACTGCTGTTATTGCTGCTGCTATTGCTGCTGCTATTGCTGTTATTGCTGCTGTTATTGCTGTTATTGCTGCTGCTATTGCTGTTATTGCTGCTGCATTTAATGCTGTTGCTATTGCTGCTGTTATTACTGCTGTTATTGCTGCTGCTATTGCTGCTGCTATTGCTGTTATTGCTGCTGTTATTGCTGTTATTGCTGCTGCTATTGCTGTTATTGCTGTTATTGCTGCTGCATTTATTGCTGTTGCTACTGCTGCTGTTATTGCTGCTGTTATTGCTGTTATTGCTGTTATTGCTGTTATTGCTGCTGCTATTGCTGTTATTGCTGATGTTATTGCTGTTGCTGCCTTTTCTGATGATGTTGTTATTGCCGCTGTTATTGCTGTTATTGCTGCTGCTATTGCTGTTATTGCTGTTATTGCTGCTGCTATTGCTGTTATTGCTGATGTTATTGCTGTTATTGCTGATGTTATTGCTGTTGCTGCCTTTTCTGATGATGTTGTTATTGCCGCTGTTATTGCTGCTGTTGCTGCTGCTATTGCTGTTATTGCTGCTGCTATTGCTGTTATTGCTGCTGCTATTGCTGTTATTGCTGTTATTGCTGCTGCTATTGCTGTTATTGCTGCTGCTATTGCTGTTATTGCTGATGTTATTGCTGTTGCTGCCTTTTCTGATGATGTTGTTATTGCCACTGTTATTGCTGCTGTTTCTGTTTTTGGTGCTGCTGTTTTTGCTGCTGTTATTGTTATTGCTGCTACTGCTTGGTGAAATCTGCTGTTTTTATTGCTGCAGATGTTTGTTATTGGTGTTGTTGTTATTGCTCCTGCTGTTGTCTCTTCTGCTGCTGCTGTTGTTAACGCTGCGGCTTTTGTTGTCACTGCTCCTGCTGCTATTGCCGTTGCTGCTGTTATTGTTATTGCTGCTGTTATTTCTGCTGCTGTTGCTGCAGAGCTAGTATGGGACCTGATACTGCCAATACACACGAAACGCCGCTGAGAGCAAGTAAGACATGCTGCTGCTGTTCAGAACAGTTTACATGAATTACCCTTTAGCAGATATATACAGGTGGATCTGGGAAATGTGAAGATTTTCTGAAAGTGTGCTGCAAATGCTTCAGCAAATGCTAACCAAGTATTTGATGTTTGAGCAGTGAGTGCATTGGCTACTGATTCAGCAGGAGCCATATGCTGTGCCCTATAGAGAATGAGTTGATTATTTCCTGTAGCTCAAACATGTAGTGCTTGCAATGTCCAGGTCATGGGTTCGATTCCCAGGGAAAGCAAGAACTGATTAGAATGTCAATGTGTTTCTTGAATGCAGTGCAAGTCGCTTTGGACAAAACGCAAAAACGCAAATGTAAAAATGTAAATACATTTAGTACCAATCAGCCTGTGCCATCTAGAGTTTCATGGCAGAACTTTGTAGTTTTGAGAATTCAAATGTGAAGGAAATGCTAAATAAGGAGATATTGAGGTTACATATCATGTAAGCCAGTCATGGGTCAACTATCATGAGGTTATATCAGGGGTCGCCAACATGGTGCCCGCGGGCACCAGGTCGCCCCCAAGGACCACATGAGTCGCCCGCGGGCCTGTTCTAAAAATAGCTCTAGTGTGCCGTGAGAGATCGTCAGGTGTGCCGCGGAAAATTATTCAATTTCCCCTAATTTTTCCAAAAAAATACATTTTGAGCGGCTGCAAGCGGCAATGGTGCGCGTCTGTAGTGATGTTACGTCTGACACCGACGCTCCGAAGCTTGCTTCAAACTCGAACGGGCTTTGCAATGAACCACTGCTTCGGAGCTTGTATCATTACGTCACTAGTCACGTGAAAATGACGTTTGAAGCACCATTTGCCATATTGGGCTCCTTTTGGTCGCGTCCGACCGGAAAAAAATGCATTGGGCTGGTCGATAAAAATTGGGCTTGTTCTTGATGACAAACCCGCCCAAACTTCCTATATAAATGCATAGGAATTCCATTAAAACAAGCCTACAAATGCATATAAATTACACTAAAACAATCGCGTCGATGTCTCCGCCCCCTCCGAGGCGGAGACATCGCGTTCTCTAAAGCTGGCGAAATAGTAAAAAAGAAAAAGACAAATCACCTTTCACCAAAGACTGGAGAAAATATTTTTTCTGAATAAAAACCATACCATTTCATGAACACTCGCGTTATTTTTTAACATCTTCGGTTGGTGGTGTGCCTTGTGATTTTATTCAATGAAAATATGTAGGGCTACCGTGGCTCAAAAAGGTTGAAAAACACTGGAATACAGGACAGACATGGTGCAACGTAGTGCATGATTTGTTAAAAATTGTTAGTGGCTGGTAAAAATCTTGTAGAAGTGATCATTTGAAAATGTAAATACTTGCAGAGATTTAGAGAAATAGGGTTGCATATTGATAGGTTTCCTACCTTGTATAATTATTGTGAGAAATCATTAACATGATCAGTGTCTTCACATAGATGAATATCATTAATTATTAATAATTACATATAATTAAAGGTAAATTCAGCAAATTTGATATTTCGGAAGTGTGTATCAAACTGGTAGCCCTTTGCATTAATCGGTATCCAAGAAGTAGCCCTCAGTTTCAAAAAGGTTGGCGACCCCTGGGTTATATCATCTCTCACATTTACTTGTCATCAGTTGCTGCACTCTTAATAACACACAAATAGAATATAGAAATATAAAACGTATTCAAATAGAAAATAGCTATTTTAAATTGTAATAATATTTCACAATATTACAGTTTTTACTGTATTTTCACCAAACGTTGCAGCCTTGGTTATCAGAAGAGACTTAAAACATAGTTTTTTAAATTGTACTGAACTAACCCACTCACATTTTCTTCAGAAATGAAGGTAAATTTGCCATTCCAGTTGTTGCCATGTATGGTGCAGAAATGATGCACTGTGCCTTTAAATAGTTTAGATAGTTAATGTGTGTCTTTGTGTGTGAGGTGTAGTTTAAAACCAAGTCTATTTTGAATCATGTACAGTACATTTTACCATCAGACCAGCTTGTCTCTATAGGACAGTACCTTTAAAAGGATACATTTATACTTTATCTACCCCTAAAAGCCTTAAGGAACTTACTATGAACTTTTAATCGTAAATAAGGTACACAAATCTCCCTTGAAGGGAACTGCCCCGGTAAAAAGTTGTTGTACCCACTTAAGGTACATTTTGTACATTTGCATATCATATATTCTGTGCTGAATTATCAGATGTATATGTCAGCACTGAATTTTCGAACCTTTCCCCTATTGACCGCTGAAAACAAGACTGAGGTGGGCGGGCCGAGCGGCGACTGCGGGAATGTGTACCTTTCTCATAGGAGGAAACCAGCTTTGAGTCAAAAACTGGGAATTTACAGTCACCACAGGAGGCGGAGGACATTCTGCTGGTGTAGGATTACAGGGCTGGCCTGTGGTCACAATACAGATATAAATATTGATTTCTTTGAAGAACACACCCATGGTAAAAGCATTACTCTCTTCCGGAGTCCAGAAGGATTTAAATGAGCATCATAACCTGCTGCTTTATGTGGATTTATGAATGATAGGCCTTGGGAATAGGCAAAAATGCCATGGGAACAGTATCATTTCTTAAACCTGAACCATATCGATTCCATTTATCCATCGTATTCATAAAGTGAGAGAAAATACAGTCATTTACTTTTTAAATATGCGAGGCTTCCAGTTTTAGCTGTGTAAAACCATGCGCTATTGAAGGAAAAAAACATGCTTTTTTCATATTCATGAGATGAAACATCATAATTAGTCTTAATTGCTAAGTCATATTTAAGAGTTAAAGGGGAAATTATGGCTTAAAAAGTTAAAATTATAACATGAAAATGTATAGAAACATAGAAAGTAATATATTTCATCTCATAATATTTACTTTTAGTCTCTTGATTATGATTTAGAATGTCAGAATTAATCTTCTAAGCCTTTTGTGACTTATTATTTGTTTGTTTATGTCATAACTTTGACTTAGTATGACATATTGGACTAATTATGACTGTAAAAATGTTGACATAATTTCAACTTTTTAATCTTTTAATTATGATTTAGTATGATAATAATGGACTTGAAAATTTGACATTTTATCAAAATTATACCTGTCAACATTGTTATAATAATATTGACCTTTGGTCATAATTTACATAGTAAGTCATAATTTTGACTTTATCTCTCATAGTTATAATAAAGTTGATTTAGAATGCAATAATTTTTACTTTTTATGTCATCATTTTGACTTTTATGTCACAATTATGACTTAATATGTAATAAATGTTACTTAAATGTTGCTTTTTGTCCAGTATGAATGTCAAAATTTTGACTTTTTGCACATTATTGTTATGTTTCGTGTTAGTCATTGCAAAATAAACCGGATACGATACGATCGATGAATGAAGCATTCAGTCACAGAGTCTCAGAGCATCTTTGATCCTCCCATGTTCCGAGGAAGAAATGTCGTTTTGATCTCCATCACCTGCATGCGCTCTGCTGGGGGTTTTCTGTGTCCGCGGGCGCGTGCAGGAGTTTGAGGGACTTTCCTCTGAAAGGAAAGAGAAACGCTCGGTGTGCGACGATCCCTGACCTGTGCCTGCCAATGCTCCCTGATTCCCGGACACCTGTGAAGGTCTGAGGGATGCGCGCCGGTGCGTAAAAGCGCGCGGCTGACCGCTGGATGAATGACGCGACAGGGGAAGCACCGCAATGACGCGACAGGACAGTCCTGACATTTAAACAACTTTAACCCTGCTAACATTAACGAGTCAAAGGTCGCTCAGATGCCAAATAACTTCTAGAAATTCCGGCGAAATTTTTCTACATCACGCGGTTCTCAATATGATTGATAAATGCAATTCTGTTTATTGATTTATTTATTCCAGGAACACTAAACACTGTTTATAACGAACTTTATAAAACTATACAGGCAAAACATAGCCAGATATATTTAATATACTGCTGGATATTATTTCTGACAAAAAAATGAATAATGAAGTAAGAGTTTTATGAGCGCCATCGTGTGGTTAAACCGCGAAAAACTGCTCCTTTTGTTTGTTTGTTTGTTTATGCATTTAAATATTCAAATGAGGCTTGTTCTGGAACGGTTGCCACTCTTTTTACGCCACTGAATACTTGCAAGGTAGATTTAATTTTAAACAACAATATTCCTATATAGAGAAACCTTGACTACAACAAACATAGTGTGAGTGTGTTCACAGCTTTTGTCTTTTTTCTTCACTGAAGCTATAAATGAATTAGAGGAAAATGTTTATGCACATAAAACACATTATGTTCTGAGTGGTTGCTTACTTACTCAAGTGAAAATTGTCTTTTTAGGCAATATTTAAAAGGTTATTATGTATTTAATTATTTAATTATATTTATTAACAAATATGTGGAGGTGTTTAGCCTGTTAAATACACTCCGACGCACTTCAGTTTGTCTTTTCTTTAACTGGCCTCTGTTTTGTTCCCCTTGTGTTATCAGAGTTTCTGTGGAGATAAATAGGCCAACAAACGTCTCGCTTACATTTCAGTGAAATATAAACCACTACCTCAGACACTGCTCGGTTAAGCTACACACTTCCGTTCATCACGATTTCACCCAAACCGCCTTAGTGGGCACTTCCTGTGTCTCTGGAGACGTGTGGGTCACTCTTTTCTTGTGTGGGCGAATAAATAGGTAATGAGGGCCTTGTTTACTTGGGAGAATGAACACTGACACAGCAGATGCCACCTGAGATAGTCTGAGATAAGACAACCACCCACACACACACACACACACACACACACACACACACACACACACACACACACACACACACACACACACTCTCTCTCTCTCTCTCTCTCTCTCTCTCTCTCTTTCTTAGTGGGGACCTTCCATCGACTCAGATAGATAGATAGATAGATAGATAGATAGATAGATAGATAGATAGATAGATAGATAGATAGAGAATACAAATGAAAAACGTCTCGGGTTACGTATGTAACCCTGGTTCCCTGAGGGGAACGAGACGCTGTGTCGAAGCACTAGGGGAAATAGCCTTGCGTGAGTCACGTGAAGATCTATGCAACCAATGAGAAACGAACGCGTGTGAATGCGTCACTGCCGGCCGCAGCCGGTGACGTCATGAGGCAGAGCATAAAGCGCGTCTGAAACCGGGGCGCGTCAGCCATGAATGCCTGAAGCGGGCCCGGAGGCGCCAGGAGCTGAGGCCAAGACACAGCGTCTCGTTCCCCTCAGGGAACCAGGGTTACATACGTAACCCGAGACGTTCCCTTTCTGGGAACTCGAGCTGTGTCGAAGCACTAGGGGAACGCTATGCCAACGCCACCTCAGCGACGTCAGCATCCGGGTGTGTCCCAGCTCACTGAGAGAGCACCCTGGTTCCCGGGGCGGCATCGAGGTCTAGCTGGTAGAACCTCATGAATGTGTGCGGTGAGGACCAGCCGGCCGCAGCACAAACATCAGACAAGGCGACTCCGGAGAGGAGAGCCTTGGATGCTGCCATGCTCCTAGTGGAGTGGGCTCAGACCCTCAAAGGAGAAGCATGTCCGGCCGACTCGTAAGCTAGACAGATAGCCTCGACTATCCACCTGCTTAGTGTTTGCTTAGAAGCTGGAGCCCCCTTAGGGGTCCTAAAGCCAACGCAAACGAACAGTTGGTCCAACCTACGCCAAGTGGCAGTCTTGGAACGTGAGCGTCCAGTGCTCGCACTGGACAGACCTTGTTCTTGCTCCTGCTCATGATCATCAAAATGGGGGAGGGCAGAAGGCCTGCAGCATGATAGACCGAGCCACCTCAGTGGGAACCTTGGGGATATAGCCTGGCCTCGGGTGGAGAAATGCCTTTCCCATCCCGGGCGCAAACTGAAGACATGAAGGGGCCACTAAGAGGGCCTGAAGATCCCCGACCCTCTTGAGCGAGGCGATTGCCAGCAAAAGAAGGGTCTAAAGAGAGAGGTACTTAATAGAGATTCCTCTAAAGGTTCAAGGGGCGGCTGGGACAGGCCTAGGGACAGCCCTGCCACAAATCTTTCTTGCAGGAACTCCAGTACTTTGCCAACTTGACAGGTTACTGGGTTCACCTGCCTTTCACTACACCAAGAAGTGAAGAGCTTCCACTTCAGGGCGTAGAGTTTCCTCGTGGAGGGAGCTCTGGACTGAAGGATGGTCTCAACAACCTCGGCTGAGAGACCGGCCTCCATGAGCTGGGCCCCCTCAGGGGCCAGACCCACAGTTTCCCAGAACTCCCGGGAGCAGAGTGATGGGAGGAAAAAGCGTACAGGCGTAGCCTCGGCCACGCCTGTACCATAACAACCCGCCCCAGAGGCCCTGGATGTTTAAACGAAAGCCACAGAGGGCAGAGAAATTCTTACGGAGGCAAACAGGAGACCTGTGCCTGCCGTATCTGTCCCAAATCTGCTCCAAACAAGGGGACCAAGGGTTCCAGCCCTCGGGGAGAACCCCTGGTTTTCAGCCACCACTGCAGGGGTCTCGCACACAGTCGGCCCCATGGAATAATCGCTGGAGCCGCTGCATGGACCCTAACACCTCAGAGTGTCTCACGTGAGTGGCTGCCCCTCGATACTCTTGACGGCTGAACGAAGGCTTGAATGCGCTCGGGGAAGAGCCGAGCCAACATAGCCACTGAGTCCCAAAGACTCCCAAGAAAGTGGTTCTCTACGTGGGAGAAATAACACTCTTATTGGTGTTCAGCGTAAGAGTGTCACTCGTCGCTTAACAGCTCAACGAACGGCCTGGATGCTCTCGGGGAGGAACCGAGCAGACATGGCCACTGAGTCCCAAATGACTCCCAAGAAAGTGGTTCTCTGAGTGGGAGAAAGTACACTCTTCTTGGTGTTCCGCCATAAGCATCGACGAGAACCAGGAGTTCTTCCGCATGCTCAGGGTGCGTGGGCATCGCCCCGTGACCTTGATTGCGAAGCGGGTACCCCTCAGGGAGAACCCCTGGTCTTAGTCTTAACCCCAGCTCCTCTGTGTGCGGGCACAACACCTCGATGTTGTGCTGCCCTTGCAAGTACAGAGGAGCTTAGAGCAGCCGGACCAAACACGGAAGCACTGATACTGGTACGCCTTCCCCCCTGAAGGCGAACCACAGGAACTTCCTGTTGTGGAAGGATGGGAATGAGGGATTTATATGTCTCTGATGTCGATCGTGCCGGACCCGTTATAGGACCTAACCTGTACTACGATCCGCCTGAGCGTCGCATCTCTTCGCATCAATTTAAGAGACAAAAATCCAGAATGAGCCGCAACCTTCCATCCTCCCTTCGGAACTATGAAGTAACAGCTGAAAAAGCCCGGACTTGCTGTTCACGAGGGGTCCATACCCGATGGCCCCTTTCGCCAGCAGAGTGTCTACTTCTTGTTCCATGACCAGAGCCTGCTGAGGGCCTACAGCAGACTGTAGGACCCCCGAGAACCGGGGTGGTGAGACCCCGAACTGAATGGTGTACCCTAAGGTGACCGTGCGCAGGACCCACTGAGAGATACCGGGTAGCCGTGACCACGCATCCCGGAACTCTACTAGGGGAACCAGCCTCCCGGGGCTGGCCTCTGGTGCTGATAGCATGTCCACCACTGGGCCGGGATTTCCGGATTCCCGGGTGGAGTGCTCTAGGACCCTCCTCGGAGGGGGTGGTTTTCCCATGGCGGGCTGACTGGTCAGCTGCTCCAGGGATACACCACCTTGTTGCGGCTTGGCGTCAGGGCCGCTTGCTCTTAGCCTTCTTAGCGCTCAGGACAACCCTCAGATCGCCCCTCTTGCCAGAGGCTTGAGCCTGTCGACCCGACCCCCCGGGATTAACCGGAGGAAGACGGGTGGCGACACTTCGTTTTTGAGCGGCCCTGTGTGAAGAGCTTTGAGACCTCCCTTGACTGGCGGTCTCACGTGGAGGGCGGCGGGGAATAACTTTACTGAACGACACCTGCTGTCGTGCAGCCTCCTGAAACTTGTCGACAACGCTTTTTACGGCGTCGCCGAGCAAGCCCGAAGGGGACAGAGGAGCGTCCAGCAAAACAAATTTGTCCTATCTTTCATAGCTGACAAATTGAGCCAAAAAGGTGTCTCTCCGTAGCCACCAGAGCTGCCATGGAGCGGCCGACAGAGTAGGCCATCTCCCTAGTGGCCCGAAGAGACAGATCCACGGTCCGGCGCAGCTCTGCCACTGCCTCCGGACCGATACCGCCGCCCTCGTTGAGGTCTTCAAGCAACTCCGCCTGATATGCCTGCAGCAGTGTCGTGCCGTGCAGACACGCTGTGGCATGACTCGATGCGGAGTATGCTTTCCCCACCAAAGACGATGTGACGCGCATCGGCTTGGAGGGGAGCGCCAGAACTTTAATGGAGGACGCAGACTGAGGGACGAGGTAACTCGCCCTCATCCACTTTCTTCAACCCTCCATATCAATGATCTTGAGCCCCACTAGATTATTATACATCGTAATATTACGTGTATAAATTTTCTCGGAGGCTGGCCTTCCCCAAGATCTAGATACCTCGGCATGTAAATCAAGTATGAAAGGCATTGCTCGGCGCGGGGAAATGACGCGAGTCAGAAGATAACGCTCGTCTAACATACTTAGGACGAGCGCTTCTGGTCTCTGCTGGCCAATCAAGCCCCAGACGAGAGACCGCTCGCGCCACAACCTCAACAAGCTCCTCAAACGCCGGCGAGGAGAGTGGCGAATCCTCCTCGACCGGGTCAACACTAGCTAAATCGATCTCACTCTCTGAACTTGATAGAGCTAGTGTTGGAGTCACAGCACGGGCATCTCACTCAGAGTGCTCGTGACTGGGACCCGCTTGATCTCGTGAAGGCTGAGGTAAGGACGGACCCACCCCAGCAGCCTCAGCGAGATCCATTTGTGATCCCCAGGACCGAGAGCACCACAAAGCCTCGGCTACTGCAGGTCCCGAATCGCGGGGAACACTAGCCTAGGCGGCCTCGTTACAGACCGCCAGGCGGGAGCGGAGATCATGCAATGAAAAAGTTCACCGAACCCCGGTCTCCCGCATGATAGGCACACACACTATCCACTGTACCACAGTGAGCATGCAGATAGAACCTCTCGCAGTCCTTACAACCGGCACTCTCAAGTGCCGACCGTGCATGCTCCACTCCCAAACAGATTACACACATAACATGTGTATCCCTGCCCGTTATGAAACGTGGGCAAGGATAAACACACGGTGTGAACCTCTGTTCATTCGCCACATTTTCACACTCATTCTGATGATTTTTAGCTATCTCAACTCAAAACCACTCTCGCACAGACACAGCACGCTGAAGGCATTCAGAGCTGACGCGCCCCGGTTTCAGACGCGCTTTATGCTCTGCCTCATGACGTCACCGGCTGCGGCCGGCAGTGACGCATTCACACGCGTTCGTTTCTCATTGGTTTCATAGATCTTCACGTGACTCACGCAAGGCTATTTCCCCTAGTGCTTCGACACAGCTCGAGTTCCCAGAAAGGGAACTTGTGTAAATAGACTTGATGAGATGACTGAATTGTTTGATCCTATCGAGTACACCAGCAAACACACACACACACACACACACATAAACACACACACACACACCACACACACACTCACACACAAACAAACACACATACGCACACACTCAAACACACACACACACACTCACATAAACACAAAACATAAACACACACACACCACACCACACACTCACACACACTCAAACACATGCACAAACACACACACGCACACAAACACTCACTCACTCACTCACTCACTCACTCACTCACTCACTCACTCACACAAACACACTCACACACATAAACACACTCACACACATACACGTACAAACACACACTCACTCACTCACTCATTCACACACTCAATCTCACACACACACAAACACACACAAATACAAACACTCACACAAACACACACTCACTCAAAAACACACATACAATCACACTAACGTTCACACAAACTCACTCACACACAAACACACACTCCCTCACACACTCTCACCCACACACACACACATATACATACGCACAAACACACACTCACTCACACTCACACACAAAAACACACTCCCTCACACACTCTCACCCACACACAAACAAATACACTCACTCACACACACTCACGCTCACACAAACACGCTCACACAAACACACTCACTCACTCACTCACTCACACACACTCACACACACAAATACACACACACACAAACACACACTCACTCACACACACAAACACACACAAATACACACTCACACAAACATTCACACACGCACACTCACAAAAACACACACTAACTCACTCACACTCACACACACACACACACACACACACACAAACACAAACACACACTCACTCACTCACTCACTCATTCACACTCTCTATCTCACACAAACACAAACAAACACACACACACACACACACTCACACAAACACACACTCACTCAAAAACACACATACAATCACACTAACGTTCACACAAACTCACTCACACTCACACACACACACTAACTCACACACACACAAACACTCACACAAACACTCACACTCACACACACACACACACACACACAAACACAAACACTCACACACGCACACAAACACACACTAACTCACTCACACAAACACACACTAACTCACTCACACTCACACAAACACACACTAACTCACTCACACTCACACAAACACACACACACACACACACAGCACGTTTGCCTGAGGTCAGTGAAAGTGAAACACATCCCGTTTCCCTCTGGAACAGTTTGGATGCCAATTCCTGACCCTTCAATTATTAACGACAAGTTCATTCATTAAACATCCTCCTCTCGCTGAAATCATTAAACCATCACAAACACACAAATGCCACTAATGGATGTGGATCTCTAGGGTTAAACAGCAGATCGCCTCCGGGAAAGACCGGCCTCGGGGTAAAAGCCCTAAAATGCCAACAAAATTGGGTTCTTTTATTCATCATTGCGCAGAAAATATTTCCACTGAGCAGCAGAAAGAAAGAAAAAGAGATCTCGCTCACTTCACATTAAGCTCGCGTTTGTTAAAGTTACTAAATATGACATAATAGCAACCAATATAATACCAATACCAATTTATAAAGCATTTATTCCTATTTTTTTGTCTTAGTTATAATTAAAAATAGATTTGTTAATTGTTTGTTCACATAATTTCACAGTGCATTAATTAATTAAATACGACAGACAGACAGACAGACAGATGGATAGATAGATAGATAGATAGATAGATAGATAGATAGATAGACATATGATAGATAGATAGATAGATAGATAGATAGATAGACATATGATAGATAGATAGATGGAGATTAAAATTGAGATTAAACAGAGAGCAAATCTCCTGCTCCTCAGATGTTTCCAGCCCATTAATATTTCTCTCAGAGCCTCTTTAGACTTCACTTTATCATCTCAAATTCAATAAAACACTTGATTTTACCTCTTCCAGTCGATGCGTTCTTATTTAAGAGATTATTAAAATGTCAGTGCTATTTATAATCTCATTTTCCCAAGCAGTGCTAAAGTAAGCAGAAAGGAGCTGGAGAGCGACTGTAATCCCGCAGCAGGAGCGTAATCGCGTCTAATGTCCCATTGATGAACAAACGGCGACGGAGGCGATAAAAGAGAGTTAAAGCATGTTGTGGCAGCTCTCATAGCGCAGGCCTCTCTCCAGAGAGCAATATCGATTGTGGAATCATTTGTGTGTTTGGCTGCTTTGCAGCGCGTTTGTGTCAGTGCCGGAGGTTTATGAGTGTTCGCATAACATCACAATTACTGCCAAAAGAGAGAGAGAGAGAAATATATATATATATAATCAAATATTTCTCTATCTCTCTCTCTCTCTCTCTCTCTCTCTCTATATATATATATATATATATATATATATATATATATATATATATACATATCACTGTTTGGATTTAAGTAGGCAAAAAAGAGTCTATGATTGGATGATTATTGCTGTTATGATTATTATATCTCTTGCATGTTTATGTTTGGCAACAGTTCTTCTGATTTCTTAATCAACCATGTTTGAAGACACACATCACGTCCATATTGCAGGATGATAAAATCAAGATTCATCAGGAAGAAACTGGGAAGCTTGAAGAATCATTTTCTGCTCTGAATCCAGAGCTTAACTTCACTGAAAGCGTTTGTTCTGGAGGAAACGACAGCTGGAACTTACACTGACGATACAAGATCTTTACCAAAAAGTTGGTCAGAATCTTGTTGCAATGAGGACACAGGATGAATTATAACAA
Organism: Rhodeus uyekii; assembly: GCA_037043235.1. Lineage (NCBI taxonomy): Eukaryota > Metazoa > Chordata > Actinopteri > Cypriniformes > Acheilognathidae > Rhodeus > Rhodeus uyekii. The sequence goes on from JAWRVZ010000237.1 coordinate 402,847, forward strand.
AGTCAATTCAGATTACAGACAGGCGTAGGTGGAAGTACCAGGACAAACAACAATGTGAGAGATGTGGTCATAACAAGCAGAGGATATCAGGTCAGGCAGCAATAGCCCAGAAAAACAAGTGGTGGGAGGCAAAGAGTCATACATGGCAACCCAAAGCAGAGTCAAATATGGACAGACCGACATAATAACAGTCTGAAAAGTAGCTGGAGAGAACAAGACGTGAACAAACACACACACACACGCACGCACGCGCGCGCACACGCACACACACGCACGTAGTCCAAACTAATGCCAGTGCTCAGGTGAGTGAGTGAGTCCTCCGGTGGCCGGCCGAGGAATCTTCCCTTAGTTTATTTTTAATTAGTTAAGTTTAAGATGAACTAAAGTAAAGTAAATTCCACAAAGAATTCCAATAAATCGGCAAGAATGAAATTAAATGTGTAATTTTGAGACTGAAATATATTTTCAGTAACAATTTATTTAAAGTGTCTATACAAATAAATTCATTTTCATTATAAAACTGTTTCAATGCATTAATTATGGCTTGTAATGCACTTTATAATGCATTTTATGATCTCATGAGTAATTGTAACCACAGTTATAATACATGAAACACTTATTTATTCATTATTACACCTGTAACAATGTTGAACGTTCAGGGAGGAAGGAGGCGTAAACCGGCAAACGTTTAACACACTTTTAATGATGAAATGAAACATAAATACAAAATAAACATAATGGCGGCAGTCCCACACGGACAACTGTCGCCCACACAAAACACAACATAAAGTCCAGGTCTGGTCCTCTCTCGTCTTCCACTGTCGTCGCTCCTCCTTTTAAGCCTCCGCTCCTCTGTGAGACTCGAGACACCGGTGGCTTCGCAGGTGACGCTCATTCCCAATCATGCCACCGGCTCTCGTGACGCTCTCACGGTCCCTCGACCCCGCCCTGCTTACCACAACACCTTTAAAAAGTGTAATTCATCAAAAATCCCAGCAAACAACCAATAAACAACAAACAACATTTGTTACAACTACACACTCCATCAATTAGAGTCAGAAGAACTGTTGCCAAACAAATCACATGCTAGACACATAATATTCACCGCAATAATCATCCAATCATTGACCCGTAAGCATTTGTCTAACTTATGAACCTTTCATACATATTATCATAAATGTATTTTTATTTTTTTACTGTGCATGATTTCATAACCTCTAACATTTCAGAAGGTTTGGTTTTCAAATACTTTTGCCAAACGTATAAATCTAAATTATACTGACAAAAATTGGAACTCCAAAAAATGGATTTAGTTTGAAACAATTTTCATGTGAAATTTGGAAGCAGGAATACTGAAATAGTATTTTCTTGTAAAGTGTACTCTGTTTTATTTATAACTTTGAACACTAACATTAACAAAAAAAGTCCAATAGGTGAATTCATTCAGGGATCAAGTAGGGAGGACTCAGGTATGCGGGGGAAAAGGATGATTTATTGAGGACAAGAAATAAACACAAACTAAAAACATAACTAAACTAATAAACTGAAAACAGAACATAAACCAGGAAAACCGGATGGAATGGCACAGGACCAAAACAGGGACGTCCAGGACATAGACACATGAAAGACAGCGACGCGACACGGGACAGCAAACACACATGGATTAAACATAGAACACATGAGGAAAGGTAATGAGCAGAAACAGCTGGGAACAATTAAGGGAAACGAGGGAACAAGGTGGGCGGGGTTACACAATCACAAGACACAACAAAGGGGCAGAGTCAGAGCTCTTCAACCAACACACTAGAAACACAAACTGAAGAAACAGAACCTTGACAATATCCATTGAAACTGCTGTCTGACATGTTTATCAGTTCATTTTGTTTGGAATCACCTTCCATCCATGTAACTACCTGTCTCCTAATTAAGTCCCGCTATAAACAGATCATTTGAAGTGTTGCAGGCAGCTTTAGGACTATTACTGAGTCCTGTAGAGCCGCCCAGCAGGTGCAGGAGCAGCTCGAGCCGCACAATTACAGCTCATTATCCGTCCCTGCAAACGGAGAGCTCACGCTGAGCAGTGCCACTCCACCTTCACGCTCACAGTGTGAGCCGAGAGCATGTGGATCCCAATTGTGTGATGCCAGCATAAACCTGGCAGAGCCGTAACGTCTGAGAGAATATCTGAGATGCATTTAAGGCACGTGCATCGCTTTAAATTCATCAGTGGATGTTTTCAACCGTTCAAAAATGGTACAGTCAAAGACAGCAATCATCACTATTGCTTGTACTTTGGGTTTAGTTATTGAATCCTTTCTTAAATGGTTGGCATGCAGCTTTTTCTACAGCCGTTCGTCTTTGACTCATCTCTGTGTATTTAGTTCCTCCTTGCTCAATCAATCTTCAGCATGCTCGTTTCTGAATTATATAGTGGATCAAATGAAGACTATTTGGATTTATCTTTGTCTTCCTTGTGCTTTGTGCAACCAGGAGCGCAACAATAACATCGCATCACCAATTGATTGAACATTTTCCACACCAGAGTGGAATCCTTTGTCACGTCTCATTGTTTAATCCAAAGTGTTTGCGAGAATGTCATCTCTCATCCCTGACCTAAAATCTTTTTATAGGCACCAGAGACCCAATCAAGTCTAAATCTGATCTTGGATCTGGGTAAGAATCACAGTTTTGTAAAGGGCCGCAGTGAATCAAACATCCACTAAGGGCCTTAAAAACGCCCAGCCGACAGCTGCAGTCACGACCTCCATCTCGCAAGACTCCCCTGAGCAAATTAGGACATCATTTTCTCCAAAAGGCCATCAACATTTTGCAGAAATCAATACGGAAGCTATCAAAACAGATGCTATTGATTCAATCTCCTCCTAAACCTATGCGCTTCAGCTTCTAGATCTAGAAGACAAACATATGTTACTAAGCTGGAGTAATAATAGGCTTTTGTCCTTTTTCATTCTGAGCTGGACATACTCTGTATGGATGGATGGATCTATAAATATATAATTTTCACTTATATATTATTTAAATATAAATTAAATTCTCAGCAGTAAATGTATAGCAAAATGATCAGATTACAGTCTGAACGCTATTCCTCATAAAAACATTTCCGAGACAAAATGTTGTCCACATTAATTTTTAGTAGCTCTATACTTTCCTTTGTCTTTTTGATTGATTACATCTTGGGAGAAACATCCGAGACAACGCTAAAGTTCAATCATTTATGAAAGATTAGTGTTTTCCTCCAAGACCAGCTTTCATACTAACTGGTCATTGTTTTTCACAGAGGAAGCCCATTTTAAACGTGATCCGATGAAACTGTGAGGTTCTGGATGATACTGTATGCCTGTTTTTTTTACGTTTATCGGAATAGCGATCCGACACTAAATAAAGCTGACCCAAATAAAGCATACAGTGAGTTCCCATAATGCATCTGTCTCGTTGAATATCTCCAAGCATGAATGTCCACTTGAATCCGTGCCACGTGCTTCAGGCTTCCTGCTTCTCTGGAAAGATCATGTCTGTCAACGGACGAAAGCTTTCAGAAGAAAGTCTCGATCTCTGATGTTCTTCAATGATGACTTATGTGATGCTTTTTCTTCTCTGAACATTCAAAAGGAAGTCAAAACTAATGATCCATGATCAATGTATAAATGATTGTTTAGTTTAACATGATTGTTTTTCTCATTGACTGGGATGTCCTCCTCAGGACTTCAGCCCTGCCAGTCTGGCCTCTGTGGAGACGGAGTCTCGTCACAACAGCCCAGCGGCACAGGCATGGCGTGGCGTCGTCCTTCAGACAGCAGTTTGTGAGCGGGCAGCACGTATGCCACTCTCAGCACTTCTGCTCGTTACGTGACACGGATCATGTTTTGACCATGTCAGGTTGTGTTTGATTCCCCCAGTTATATCAGACGGGACACAAGGTCATTCTGAAGTGTGCGGTTAATCTGTGCCTGGGCAAAGTCTAGAGACTATAGAGGAAAAAATATTTAGTCACGTGTGATTATGTAACGATAAATCATTTTAGTTCATTTGTATTATATTTTACAGACTTGTGTTGGTAAGATATTTTAAAGTTTTTGAAAGAAGTCTTTAATGCTCACCAAGAATGTGTTTATTTGCTCAGAAAAACAGTGTAATATTATATCAGTGTAAAACAGCTGTTTTCTATGTGAATATATAATAAAGTATAATTTATTCCTGTGGTTAAAGCTGAATTTATTAGATGATAAATACAGTAAAACAGTGTAATATTATATCAGTGTAAAACAGCTGTTTTCTATGTGAATATATAGTAAAGTGTCATTTATTCCTGTGATTAAAGCTGAATTTATTAGATGATAAATACAGTAAAACAGTGTAATATTATATCAGTGTAAAACAGCTGTTTTCTATGTGAATATATAGTAAAGTGTCATTTATTCCTGTGATTAAAGCTGAATTTATTAGATGATAAATACAGTAAAAAGTGTAATATTATATCAGTGTAAAACAGCTGTTTTCTATGTGAATATATAGTAAAGTGTCATTTATTCCTGTGATTAAAGCTGAATTTATTAGATGATAAATACAGTAAAACAGTGTAATATTATATCAGTGTAAAACAGCTGTTTTCTATGTGAATATATAGTAAAGTGTCATTTATTCCTGTGATTAAAGCTGAATTTATTAGATGATAAATACAGTAAAACAGTGTAATATTATATCAGTGTAAAACAGCTGTTTTCTATGTGAATATATAGTAAAGTGTCATTTATTCCTGTGATTAAAGCTGAATTTATTAGATGATAAATACAGTAAAACAGTGTAATATTATATCAGAGTAAAACAGCTGTTTTCTATGTGAATATATAGTAAAGTGTCATTTATTCCTGTGATTAAAGCTGAATTTATTAGATGATAAATACAGTAAAACAGTGTAATATTACATCAGTGTAAAACAGCTGTTTTCTATGTGAATATATAGTAAAGTGTCATTTATTCCTGTGATTAAAGCTGAATTTATTAGATGATAAATACAGTAAAACAGTGTAATATTATATCAGAGTAAAACAGCTGTTTTCTATGTGAATATATAGTAAAGTGTCATTTATTCCTGTGATTAAAGCTGAATTTATTAGATGATAAATACAGTAAAACAGTGTAATATTATATCAGTGTAAAACAGCTGTTTTCTATGTGAATATATAGTAAAGTGTCATTTATTCCCGTGATTAAAGCTGAATTTATTAGATGATAAATACAGTAAAACAGTGTAATATTATATCAGTGTAAAACAGCTGTTTTCTATGTGAATATATAGTAGTGTCATTTATTCCTGTGATTAAAGCTGAATTTATTAGATGATAAATACAGTAAAACAGTGTAATATTATATCAGTGTAAAACAGCTGTTTTCTATGTGAATATATAGTAGTGTCATTTATTCCCGTGATTAAAGCTGAATTTATTAGATGATAAATACAGTAAAACAGTGTAATATTATATCAGTGTAAAACAGCTGTTTTCTATGTGAATATATAGTAAAGTGTCATTTATTCCCGTGATTAAAGCTGAATTTATTAGATGATAAATACAGTAAAACAGTGTAATATATATCAGTGTAAAACAGCTGTTTTCTATGTGAATATATAGTAAATTGTCATTTATTCCTGTGATTAAAGCTGAATTTATTAGATGATAAATACAGTAAAACAGTGTGATATTATATCAGTGTAAAACAGCTGTTTTCTATGTGAATATATAGTAAAGTGTCATTTATTCCTGTGATTAAAGCTGAATTTATTAGATGATAAATACAGTAAAACAGTGTAATATTATATCAGTGTAAAACAGCTGTTTTCTATGTGAATATATTGTAAAGTGTAATTTATTCCTGTGATTAAAGTTGTATTTTCAGCATTATTACTCCAGTCTTCAGTGTCACATGATCTTCTTATCATTATGGGAACATAACTTTTGAATGTTCTTTGAACCATTTAAAAAAGGGTAGTAACATTTAAAAACCATTAGACTACCGTCCAATGTAAAATGTTTCAGAAAAACGTTCCACGAATGATGAATAAATAACTTTTTTGTGCTAATGTTTGATAACGCTATTAAAGACCAGATAACTTTGAACAAGCATTCTATTAACGTTACCAGAACAACTTTGAGAGAACCTTGCCAGAAGTTTTGGGAATGTTCCCCGTTCGCTGGAGAGACAGAAAGAACATGATTCTCTCAAACTTTCATGTTTAACACTCAAGTATTATATTTTGCATGCTTGAGTTGTGAAACGAATATGTAGGCTACAGCATGCCGACCATCTCCTGTGCTGAGCTGAGAGAAGTTCCTCCATAAGACATCATGAAGGACTTTTGTCCCTGTTGTGTAAATCAGTAAAGCTCTCCTCTCCTCTCACTGGGGTGTCAGAATGTGACGGTCCAGCCCGCTGAGAGGATCGGACACGTTTGGACGTCTGTTGACAGGCTGTCAGGTCTCTTTCTTAAACTGCCATTTCACTGCCAAGGGATTTTTGAAAAGCGTCAGACAAAATCATTTTACCAGGTCTCGCACACGCAGTCAGAGTGAGGAACAATCACAAATTAGATCTCTTTAATACCTTAATTGTTCTCTGCACCGGTTTCTAAAGTTTACTTAAGTTTATTTTATTTAGTTAAGTTTAAGATTAACTTTGAAACAATTTTCACTCTGATATTACTATTAAATTCCACAAAGAATTCTAATGAATCGGCAAGAATGAAATTAAATGTGTAATTTTGAGACTGAAATATATTTTCAGTAACAATTTATTTAAAGCCTCTATACATAATGCATTATAAAACGGGTTTAATGCATTAATTATGGCTTGTAATGCACTTTATAATGCATTTTATGATCTCATGAATAATTGTAACCACAGTTATATTACATGAAACACTTATTTATTCATTGTTACACCTTTAGAAAGTGTAATTCATCAAAAACCGCAGCAAACAACCAATTTTACATGGAATCTGCAAATATTATGATGCATTTTTGTAATAACCATTTATGAAAAGACATAATGCATCATAATGTACATTATGAAAACTTTTATAATGCATTCAGGGTTCAACCAATAATCCTTGCTTTTATTTATACACTCTTACAAATTATCGTGATTTTAACGGTAAGAGACTGTAGAAATGATACGGTGAACTGTTACATTTAATGTAACTTTACAGCTTTTGGAAGTCATTGTATAATTTGCAGTGAAAATACGTAAAATTGATGCTTCACATTTGAAATAAACATGTTTCTTCTTACTTTTCTCTAATCAGTTATGTAGGGTTTTATGTTACATCTAATGTTGTTAAATTTAAGTTTAATCTGTAAATCCTGAAATGTTGCTATCGTAGTTTTTACGGTAACCAAAGGCTGCTGACTTTCTACCATAAATTTAACTGAATTTTATTTTACAGTGTCACTAAATTGTCTTTTACAGTGGAAAAGATTCCAGGTAAGGAAAAGATTCCAGTAATCTCACATATGTCTCATCTGGAGTTTCAGAAGTGATCTCACTGTGAGCACGTGGCAATGTGCGTCTGCATTGGCTGCATGTTCATGTCTTGTCGTTGTGTAATCCCGCCCGTCTTGTTCCCTTGTTACCCTTGATTGTTCCCAGCTGTTCCTGCTCGTTATCCTCCTCATGTGCTCCCTTTTTAATCCCTTTGTGTTTGTTGTCCCCTGTCGTGTCATCATTTCTCTGTTGTTCCCTGTCGTTATGTTTTTCTCTCCAGGCCGAGTCCTGTCTGGTTCTGCATGTTTAATTTTGAAAGTCTAGTTTATCTGTTGAGTTATGGTTTTCCCCTTGCGGCAGTTTTTGTTTGTGTTTTTTGTTTTACTTTTATTATAATAAAGACATTTTCACCCGCATGCCCGAGTCCTCGCTACTTCACCCATGGCATAAGTAAATATGTCACTAACGTGAAATAAGTAAATAAACGTATTTCATTAACTGATAAAATCTTAATTTCGCAACCTATTGAAGTTCATACATCTCAAGAGACACTCAAACATTTATAATCAATGATCTGAGCTAATTTACATCTCTACACTCGTGCTTTATGACAACCATTGACACATTAGTGCTTTTTATTTGTCCGAAGGACTTTGAGGAGAACAATCTGAGACAGCTGGAGGTTGTTTTAATTTGAGCTGAGGTTGATTGATTTCCGCAGCCGAGGGCCTGACCCATTGATCCCTGCTGTCTTTGCTGCCATCATCAGTGCAGCTGCGCGTCTCTTCTCAGGTTAAGTGACTTTCTCCAAGTCATCAATCACTGAGGCTTCTGAAACACGACACTTCTCCTCATCCTCCTCATCCTCTCCTTCAGTCCATGTGACTTGCTGATGTCAAACCTTCAGGGATTTTGTGGAAGAAGCCGATCAATTGTGTTACATCAGATGGAGACGCCATAGCTTTCTCCAAAACATTTCCAAAAGTGAAAGTGGCGTTATGTTACAATGTTGCGTTACAATAATGTTCTCAAAATGTTAACACTGAATAATTTTTTATACATCATTCCTGGAACATTCTTTTTCCTGAAACATTTTAAGTTAGACATTTGTCTAATTGTTTTTTAAAACGTTACTACTTGTTTCAGAGAACATTCCAGAGTAACATTCCCATAATGTTTGCATAATGATCAAACTTTTGTTTTGCTGCCTAAAATGAAGTACAATCAACTTCAATTACTTCAACTTTTGATTAAATAATGAGTTAAATAACAGTTGAATCTTGTATAACTTATATTAAAAGTTGTTTTGAGTTAAATTGGTGTAAAAATTTTGTCATGACTTAGTGATCATATTAAAACATTTTTGAAACATTAAAAAAAACGGATGCTTCAATGTTCACAAAACCTTCAGAAATAATATTTCCATAACTTAATGGGAATGTTTACAAAATGTTCTTAAAAAAAAAAAAAAAAAAAATATATATATATATATATATAGTAAAGTGTAATTTATTCCTGTGTTTAAAGCTGAATTTATTAGATGATAAATACAGTAAAACAGTGTAATATTATATCAGTGTAAAACAGCTGTTTTCTATGTGAATATATAGTAAAGTGTCATTTATTCCTGTGATTAAAGCTGAATTTATTAGATGATAAATACAGTAAAACAGTGTAATATTATATCAGTGTAAAACATCTGTTTTCTATGTGAATATATAGTAAAGTGTCATTTATTCCTGTGATTAAAGCTGCATTTATTAGATGATAAATACAGTAAAACAGTGTAATATTATATCAGTGTAAAACAGCTGTTTTCTATGTGAATATATAGTAAAGTGTCATTTATTCCTGTGATTAAAGCTGCATTTATTAGATGATAAATACAGTAAAACAGTGTAATATTATATCAGTGTAAAACAGCTGTTTTCTATGTGAATATATAGTAAAGTGTCATTTATTCCTGTGATTAAAGCTGTATTTTCAGCATCATTACTCCAGTCTTAAGTGTCACATGATCTTCACAAATCATTCTGATGAAAGTTAAAACAATTATGTGCACATAAAAAATCTGCTGGAATCTGTCAGCATGCATGTGTTTTCCCTGTGTGCAACATCTTTTGCAGGATGTCGTCTGTGTGCATTAATTTCCTGCGAGGAACCTACAACATCAGCATATAGAAGTGTCGGCCAGTGTGAAGAAAAATGGTGCTTTCAAGCAATTAGCATACAATGCAGCGATCTTCCCGCAGATAAAACACTGCCCGCTCAAGCAGCTCTGCATGCAGGAGTCGCTTCTGGCTGTTTTCTCTTTATCTTCCTCAGGGATAAAGGAATGAACCCCGAGTCCTCGTGTCCTGACCAGTGCAGTGCTTCCTCTAAAACATCCGTGGGCATTATAACAATGAGGATTTACAACCAAAAGTTCCTCAAAAAGTGAAAGTTGAGATACCTGTCTCCATCTCTCTCTCTCTCTCACACACACTCTCTCTCTCTCTCTCTCTCTCTCTCTATATATATATATATATATATACATATTTACTACATAATACCATGGTACTTTCTCATAACGGCTGTGTGTTGAAGAGTTACAGTCCCCTCAGGGTTTTTTCAGGACCGTTGCTGTATTAAATGTGGGAACTGTCAATGGCCAGCAGGGATTTTCTGTCAGACACAGCAGATGTAAGACGTTTTAGCTAATGCTGACAAGAAAGTCAAGCTAAACCTAAACTAAACAGCTGAGCGAACCCAAAGATTGATAGTTGCACTCAGTATGTTCATTATGCACTGCTTTCCCACGCTTGTTTGCATCATTGTTGCACTATACAAATACATTCAGACTGACCTTTGCACAAATTTGAATTATCTGGTTTAATCCAGGCATTGTGTCCACATTTCCTGAGAGCATATACTCTTCTTTTAACATTTTAAGACAATTGTCTCTTTTCATTCAAACTGCCATCCACATCCAAAACTGGGAGAACGATTAATGCTGCGACTGGTAATATTATTATTTTTTATTTCCACTACAACTATATGAATGTTTACATGGTTGAAAACTAATGAGGAACTAAATGTCATTTTGGGTTGAATAAGATTTCCCTAATAAATCTGCAAGATAAACTTGCCAAAATCATATTTGAGTTGTTAATGGCTGTGAGATTGTGATTTAAATCAGCGAGCTGTTGAGGAACTCATTGGATGTGTGTATTTATGACAATTCATAGTAATATCAGAATTTTTAAATACATCACTGGAGTAATATTTCAAAACGCCATCTGTATTTCAAGTACGGTGTTTGTGTGATCGCTCTTTGGTAGTGACTTAGAAATAGCATCACTGTATAACAAGGCACTGACAATTATGGATTACAAGAGGAGCAAATACAACTGATACGACTCTAAACTTTCCTGAGCTGGTTGTTAGCAGTGGCCGTATCATTATAAGTGAGTCCCACGCGTTCACGGGCGCTGATGTTCTCACTGTGTGCCAATAAAGCAGCCCGTTGGCAGGACCCCTTCGGATTCAAGCACTCCCCTGTGGACCATTAGACAAGGCTCCGGGGCGATCCGTGACACGGGCATATCTGCAGCGTAACAAAACTGACATAGTTATGGCAGGGAAAATGAGTTCTTGTATAATGATGCAAAGAGTCGAAACACCGTGGGGTTAAAGTCGAGGAATGTGACGCTGGCCCCACAAAAGCGTTTGGACACCTAAAATACAGACATGCCATTGCACTAGATGATAAACCACATCTGCAAACAAACGACTAATGATCAATTTAAAAGCATCAGGCATAAACATTATATAACCTCACCTCTTAATTCTTGAATTTAGGTGTTTCAGTCTGACCCATTAATCAAGCACATAGCCATGCATTCTGCATTTACAAACACTTCTCGTTCTGAAGAGCTCAGTGGATTCAAGCATGGGATGCCAACTTTGCTATAAATCAGTTAGTGAAGTTTCACTCTTGCTAGATCTTCCTCAGTCAACTGATCTTATACTTTCCTGTAGCTCAAACTAGATTGTGGCGCTTGCAACGCCAAGGTCATGGGTTCGATTCCCAGGGAAAGCAAGAACTGATTAGAATGTTAATGTGTCTGCCAAATGCATTGAAAAGTGACACGTGAAGACCAAGTTGGAAACCCATCCATGGGATTTGTTCTCTGCATTTAAAGGCAGGGTAGATTACTTTTATTTTCTGGTTGAAAGTCTCTTCACGTATTGATAGCAATCACTAAGTTAAATGGTCTAAATGTATTTACACTGCGTGTATATATAAATAGGACCATAAAATGCATGTCCAATCATTGCATTCAAAGAGCAGTTCCTCCTGAACCAAACAATGCTCTCATGCTCCGATCAGTGCATTAACAACTGTCACTGGAAGAGATGCATATCAATGTCAACAGTATCACATGCTGTCAGAGCTCTTTAACACTGCAAAAATAAGAAAAATAAAACATACATTAAGAAACATTATTCTAGATAATTCTACTGGATAAGACATCTTACAGTAAAACAAGACAAAAAACAAAGTTGGTTATTATAAATAGATTCAAGACGTAAAAATGTCTTGAAACTGATAGAGACGATTCGGAAATCCATTATATATTTCTTATTTTGTATTCTTTTTTTTTTCTTATTTGTACACAGTCTATCACCTATGTAACCAATTATTACTTGAAGTCTTTCTTTGCTTTTCTGTATTTTTCCATAGAGTAAGGATGAATATTGTCAGCACTTCTCACCAGATAGAGCATGTTATCAGAATGTCTTGGGTAGACTCTCTTTTGATGGTTGGAGCCTGAGCCGAGTTAAGACTTGGTGTATCTGTGTGTGTGTGTGTGTGTGTGTGCGTGCGTGCGTGCGTGCGTGTGTGTGTGTGTGTGTGTTAATATGGTCTGTATTGGTGATGTGATTAACTGGCACCATCAGGAAACGGAATGACTTGTTGTTTTCGACAAGACACGTCACAAACCCGTCAACCATGTGATCAATGAAGATATGCTTCAGACTGTCTGCTCTTGTGTGGAAAATTACTAGTTTTGTTTTTCTTTCTTTCTTTCTTTCTTTCTTTCTTAGCCAATCAGAATCATGTAAACGTCATCATTGATGTAGTTAGCACCCTCTGTTAGAGTATAATTGCTGTAACAATGTTATTGTAAGTGGGGCGGCCTACGAACTCCTTGTGAGACTTGAAGCTTCTGCTGATGAAACTGCAAACTAAACTTCACTAAAATTTCTTCTATTGACTGACTCCTGGTCTTCATTCAACATATCTGGTCCTCGGGTCTTAACTGTAAATCCCCTACAAAACCAATGCAAAAGTCAGAATGCCAGTCTTGGCGAGTGTTCATGTAAACACAGTCACTTCTGTTTTAAGGGAACATAAACAGTTGATAAAGAAACGCATGTGTAACAGTGTAATAGATCTGTGTGTTCGGGCTTAAAGTGACAGCAGCTTAATATTCCTATTGCCATGTTGCCATGAGATATTATCAAAAATACCTATGTGGTAGTTTTTCCCCACGGTATCAATGTTAGAATTGTGGCCAGTGAAAATGCTGAAAGTACTGGAAAACCACGAGCCACTGCAGGCGGTGAGCAAAAAAAAGTGATTGTCAAGCCCTGCAAGTGGACAGAACACAGTGATTTACATGAGCAGAAAGACAGAGGAAGCGAAAGGAGGAGGATGAACAGACACAAACAGACTGCGGTGGTTATAAATAGACGGAGGATGTGAGAGCGTGTGTATAAGCGGCTCTTCTCTCCTACTGCAGTGATGCTAATGGAAGTTAATACGGTGCAAAGAGCCAAACTGAGACACAGGAGGATGAGCGACAGGACTGCCCGGGAGGGGACATTACTCGCTCAAAAAATATTCTGATCTTCAGCATTTGAAGAGCATTCATATTTCTGAGATTGCATGTGAACACCAACACAATTCTGTTTTTACCAGCCTTTAAGTTAGGTGGCATATCACTTTACTTTTGTGTGTTTTGAATGAAAAAAGAGTATTTAAACTTTCCAGAAAACATCACTCTTTTAGCCAGTTCATGAAGCAAGAGGCTTGCATTGCTAAACTACATTTCCCATTATTCATAGCAGAACGATAAATAGACGTTTTATTGTACATGGTTATAACATTTGCCAAGCAGGTTGAGGTTGTAAAGGTTGAGAAACACACATCTGCACGACATATGCATTGCACAGCATCGCTAAACCTTGAACACCTGTAAAGCCAACAGCAGCTCTGCCATCTGAGAACTGATGCCTTTATTCTCCGATGTTAGAGATATCAATACCTCACCTGGTTTGGGCTTCGTGAATTAATCTGCAGACTTTGCACATTCATCTGTACAGCTCACTGTCTTTTTCAAGAAATATGAATGAATTTGACTGGTCAGCATCATTTTGTGGTTAATAACGGACGAACAAGTGCTAAACTGTTGGCCGGCGCTTACAGCAACTGTGTGATGAGCAAACAATACACCCTGCTTTCCTTATTCTTTATGGTCGCAGGAGCTAAAAATACCTCCACCCTTTCCACCCTGCTATTTCTGGATCTCCAGTCACAACTGGGTCTCGAAACTGACAATCACTTCAGCACTTTCACTTTCCCACAGACTCTGCAAATAAGGGAGAGAGGGAGGAAAGCACAGCCGCTGGGTGAAGGAGGAGAAGCAGCCGAACGTGGAGGGAGAAGCGCTGGTTCGATGAGTCAGCAGACGGGGGTGTCTTGTTATCGAATCAGTGCTGAGATTACAGACAGCTGATGTTCCCGAGCAGATTAGCAGAGGACGGAGGAAAACTACACCATACAGGAATCCAGACATCCTGACAGCAGAACCAACACTTTTTGCTGATTTAAATCATGTTTAATGCTTGTATGCAAATGGACAAATTATTCCATTATAATAAGGAAAAAAGTATTTTATATATATTTATATATTTGTGTGAGTGTGTACATGTGTGTGTGTTCTTGAACTAATAAATATTTGAAAATAATTGTATTTGTTATATATATATATATATATATATATATATAATTTTTTTGTGTGGATTATATTTATATTATATAAGTTCTTGGACTAATAAATATATTTGAAAATGAAAATAATTGTATTTGTTATATATATATATATATATATATATAGCTTTTATTTTTATTTAATTTAATTTTTATTATTATTTATTTATAGGTCCAAGAACATTTATGTTAGAGTGATAACGACATTAATAATTTTGCAATATTTGTCCTTATAGTAACAGTACGTATGTTTTTTTTATAAATGTATATTTTGTATTATTTGTATCGCATCACGTGACTTTGACTAGTTTATACGTGTTATGTGTGCATAACAATTTTGAAGAGGAAGAAGGAAGAGGGAAGTGTTGGTCCAAGACACACATTCTGGAAAAGGCCAGAATTCATGTTTTTGGAACGTGCATAAGTGTAAAGTAGTTTTAAATTTGATTTCTCTCATAATCTAACAAAACAAGGACAAAGTAAAGCTTTACAAAACAAGTTATGGATTCCCGGTTCAAATCTTTTGTGCAACAACCTTTGATGACTCTGTGATTAAACACTATTTGCAAAACTGATAGATGTTTTAAATATATTAAGATTGATTGTTTATTGGAAATCATTCCATTGTTTATTTAATTGCTATTGTGTTTTTTTGTTTACTGCTGAAGAACAATCAAATGCAAATGTAATGTAAAACGATACAATTCTAAAATATGATTGCAGTGAAACAACGGTTAGTTTTAGAGCTGCTGTTGTTACAGTGACACAAGCATCCGTCCTTTAGGTTTGGGATGAATTATCCGTGGCTGCAGACACTGAAAACCTTCAGCACACGCAGGGGACGAGGACATGCTCGCACTTCTGTTACTCTATCCTGCCTCGAGTGTGTGAGGGGCTGCAGTCTCTTCCAGACATTCAGTGTTTTCAAAATCCTCTATATATGAAGCCTGGTTATCAATTATTCAGGCCATTTAGCTGGATACATTAAATGATTTTGTTTCAAGACAGCAAGTTTTCTTTTCTGGCCATGCAGTGAGTAAGTGATATTGCAAATAAACAAACATTTATGGTGAGTCTGATCTGAGATAAGGAAATGCTGGTGGTAATGCACTGTAATGTTCTCCAGATGACTGTAATGCTTTGCCATCTGCTTTATAGGAATCCATATCACTGTCTGGCCAATAAGCAAAGTCATTTTAAGATATCAGTGTCTGCCATGTCCATTTTGCTTTTTTCTCTCTCTGTAAATGTTCCTAGAAATGATTTAGGCATCACTTTGTGATGGTAATGTGTGTGAACTTCCACAAATACAATCACAGAGCATCGAAAGGCTTGAAAAGTGCCCAGAAACGGCACACTTATTGCTTTAGTCTCATATATAAAGTTCTCAAAGATGACTTTTGCTTCTACTGTTATGACTGTGGATTCGTCCACTCCAGACCTTTCTAATGAGATGTGGTTGAATGACTTAATGTGGCCTTAGATGATAAACTCACAGGCTTTATGCAGTAACACACCCGCGCGCACTTACCAAAATCAGAGATCTTATGCACCATTGTGCATGGACACATGCGTCTCTTTGTGTGTGTGTGTGTGTGTGTGTGTGTGTGTGTGAGAGAGAGAGAGAGAGAGAGAGAGCGCGCTAGTGTTTGTGTGTGTGTGTGAGAGTTTGCGTGTGTTATGTGTGAGAGAGAGTGTGTGAGTTTTTTTTGTGAGAGATTATGTGTGTGTGTGTGTGAGAGAGAGAGAGAGAGCGCGTGAGAGTGTGTGAGTGAGAATGTGCGTCTGTGAGAGAGTGTGCGTGTGTGTGATGTTTGAGAGAAATAGAGTGTGTGTGAGTTTGTGTTTGTGAAAGAGTATTGTGTGTGTGTGTGTGTGTGTGAGAGAGAGAGAGAGAAAGAGAGAGAGAGTGTGTGTGTATGTGATAGTGTGTGAGGGTTAGTGGGTAAGTGTGTGTGTGGGTGTGGGTGTGTGTGAGAGAGAGAGAGTGCGCGCGCGTGAGTGTGTGTGTGTGTGTGTGTGTGTGATAGTGTGAGAGAAAGAGAGTGTGTCTGAGTTTGTGTTTGTGAAAGAGTATTGTGTGTGTGTGTGTGTGTGTGTGTGTGAGAGAGAGAGAGAGAGAGAGAGCGAGAGAGAGAGAGTGTGTGTGTGATAGTGTGTGAGGGTTAGTGGGTAAGTGTGTGTGTGTGTGTGTGAGAGAGAGAGAAAGAGAGAGAGAGAGTGTGTGTGTGTGTGTGTGTGTGTGTGATAGTGTGTGAGGGTTAGTGGGTAAGTGTGTGTGTGTGTGTGAGAGAGAGAGAGAGAGAGAGAGAGAGAGAGAGAGAGAGAGAGAGAGAGAGTGTGTGTGTGTGTGATAGTGTGAGAGAAAGAGAGTGTGTGTGAGTTTGTGTTTGTGAAAGAGTATTGTGTGTGTGTGTGTGTGTGAGAGAGAGAGAGAGAGAGAGACAGAGAGTTCGCGCGCGTGAGTGTGTGTGTGTGCATGTGTGTGAGAGAGAGAGTGAGAGTGTGCGCGTGTGTGATGTGTGTGAGAGAGTGTGTCTGTGTCTGAGCTTATGTTTGTGAGAGAGAATGTGTGTGTGAGAAAGAGAGAGAGAGAGAGAGAGAGAGAGAGAGTGTGTGTGTGTGTGTGTGTGTGAGAGAGAGAGAGAGAAAGAGATGGTGTGTACGTGTGTGAGAGAGAGAGTGTGTGTGTGTGTGTGAGAGAGAGAGAGAGAGAGAGAGAGAGAGTGTGCACGCGCGTCATGACACTTGCTCCGCTGTTTGACAGTATTGCGCTCTTCGTAACTTCTCCATTTGGAACCTAAGTAACAATTATCGTTCCAACGAACTACCTTATAATCAAATAACGGTTGTAAAACTATTTTAGAAGCTCCACTGAAATTCTATAAAAGAGTTAGGGGGTGATTGTGGGCGGAGCATCGACTCTGTCCGAACGGAGGCAAATCACATGGGGCAGGAGCAGAAACATGGTAAACAGAGTGAGGAGGAGGGTAAAGTTAAACTGGTGGCGTATGCGCGCTGATCCGTTGGGGAGAAATCACTTAAGTTGATGTCATCATCCGCAGACTCTTCTGGATTTAACGTGTGTGTATCGGTGAAGACATGGAGTGAAGCGTTTTGCGCACCGGTCAGGAAGGATGCCCGAGCGAAGATGTGCAGCAGCCGGAAGATCATCTGGAGTTTGCTGGTTCTGTCGACGCTGGAGATAGGGCTCGGGGTGTCCAGCATCGCCCTGGGCGCGGTGGGCATCAGCCGGGCGAAAGCGGAGCACAAGACCCAGCAGGGCGACGCTTCTCCGGTATGGAGCGGAGTGTGTGTACGTCTCACTTTTTTAGTCCTATTCAGTTTAAGTAATCCAGCTGTTCTCTCAAAACTCTCAGTGCGGTGTACTATTAAAATATAGTTGTTGTCAGTCAAAAGGCACCATGGCACTATCATGTTTTGGGCATTGTGCCACCCTATTGAAGAAAAGACAATATCATGGATTATAGAGTATAGTATCCAGCAGGAATGCACAGTGACGTAACTGATACCAATATTGTACCATGGTACAGTACAGGTAATCTGACCTAAAGCAGAATGACTCACTTTGATGACTTTTTCCTGTTTCTGTTTGCTCTAAAATGTCAGGTGAGAGATGTTTTAAGTGTGAGATCTTTCCATCAGTAACTCATTAGTGTCCAGTTCGGTTCTCACAAGTGCTGACTCTACTCTCCATCTGTTTTCTGCATGTTATTTGGGACGTTCATTTCATATGACTGATGTTTTCTCTCTCATAGTTTCTCATCTGCGGGCTGTGTGGGATGCTGTGTGCGCGGAAGAGGACGGGACTGATTGTGAGTGCCCGCTTTATTGTTCTCGTACACACATTTATCTTCACTGTACCAGATCTCAACTGTTGAACACACACTTCTCTAGCCTTCCAGATCATGCTTTTTGAAGATGAGTAGATTCAGTGTAGCTTGCCATTTCTTAGCAAAACATTTTTTCCCAGCTTACACTTCACATTTAATACATTCACTGTTTTATTATTCTTCCAGAAGAACAAGCTAAAATGATAGACACTTTTCTCTACTCGATTGAGTTGAAGGATCACTATGGGCTCTTCGGATCAGTGTTTGGGTTTCTGGGTTCTTTAAAGGCACCAGTACATATTCTTGTTTCTCTAGAGAATAAAGGCTTCTAAATGGAACTTTAAATGGTTTTGGTTTCTAACTGGAACCGTTTTAAGAGTGTAAAAAAACAAACACAAGTACACAAACTGTAGAAAGTTAAAATAAAATAAAATTTCTATAAATAAAATAAAATAAAATAAAAATAGAAAATTAAAATTTTAATTTAATTTTAATTTAAATTTCTATTAAAATAAAATTAGTAATTGCCAGTATTATTCTATTTTGAAAGTTGCAAACTTTGTTTAGATGTCTCCTATAACAGGTTTATATGCATCCAAGGAAAAATAAACACATTCATTTTCTCATAGTATAAATTTCAGAATCAGCTCTATTCTCCCAGTGTCTGAAATGGTTCAATCAAGCGTTCAGTATCTCTAAGCCCCGCCTATAGTCTGTTGTGATTGGCTGACCGTTTACAGGGCGTGTCAGAGACCACACGTTCATTAGCATATCTGAATTTCAGCTCCGTATCTTCCTCAGCACTCGACACACAGTGATGCGAACAGTAACCAAAAATAATAGGGCATAACTGTGTCTCACCACACACATTCATAGTTTTTGTGTGTACTGTAATAGAAACAGTTTGTTGTGGATGTCGTAAATATAAACATGCTCCAGCTCACAGTTAGCGTGTGTCTGTGTGTGTGTGTGTGTGTGTGGGTGTAAATATCCCAGGATACTTCACTGGAGAGACGAGATTCAATTAGCCACCTTGGAGTGGAGCGAGCGTCCCAGCGGAGAGGGTTAATCACAAATCAATACTGAAGTGAAACTTCAGTCTGAGAGCTTTCATGTATCTCTCATCCTCCACTCGTCTCTTTTCACATCATTACTTGTTTTCCTTTGATTTCTTGTGTACAAGCTTTCAGCTTTGTCCTCAAACACGCTTTACCGTTTCTTCTCTCCGGCGGATTGATTTAGTTTCACAGGGCCTTTATTCCCTGCCTTGTAATGTTACTGTACGGCTAAAAGGAAACCCCCGTCTGCCTGTAATGGTTTTGAATTCCTGACCGTAACGCCAGGAGCTGCTCAAGAACACTTAAGCATTGTGTGTGTGTGTGTGTGTGTGTCTTATGGACGTTCAGTCCCTGTGGACAGTCTCGTCTCAGCAGGGGTTAGACTCTTAAACTGCAAAAAGTGTGTTTTGGCTGTTTCTCTTCAGTGTGTAATGTGAGACGAGCTGCACTATGAATGAAATACTAGCATTATAGTATGCTGAGTGTGTTCTGCATGCTATTTTTGTTGCAGTAAAATAATATTAGAGATGGTTTGCAGTTTTAGCAGAATCAATGATGCAATAATACAGGGAAATGACAGAATTGCTGCATTTGAAATTTTACATTCATGCATTTGTAAGACTTTTTTATCCAAAGAAACTTGCATTGCATTCAAGAAACACATTGTCATTCTAATCAGTTCTTGCTTTCCCTTGGGATCGAACCCATGACCTTGATGTTGCAAGCTTGGTCCACTGGTTGAGCTACAGGAAAGCGAAATTAAATTAAAAGAAAAATTAACTGCTTATCAAGTTGGCTTGAGAGAGCCAACTTACTGATCTACTGTTTAAGATTATTATTATTATATGTTAGTCAATGTTAAATCTTGCTAGCGACTTGTTAATTCATGTTAAATCTCACTAGCGACATGCTAATTCATGTTAAATCTCACTAGCGACATGCTAATTCATACTAAATCTGAATTACCGAAATGGTAATTCACGTTAAATCTTGTTAGCAACATGCTAATTATACTAATCTCACTAGCAGTATGCTAATTCACGTTGAATCTTGCTAACAACTTGCTAATTAACGTTAAATCTTGCTAGCTACATGCTAATTCACGCTAATTCTAGTTAGCAACTTGCTAATTAACGTTAAATCTCACTAGCGACATGCTAGTCAACATTAAATCTCGCTAGCGACCTGTTAATTCTTTTTGAAACTCGTTAGCGACTTGCTAATTAATGTTAAATCTTGCTAGTGACATGCTAAATAATGTTAAATCTTGCTAGCGACATGCTAAGTAATTCATACTAAATCTGGCCACCGACATGGTAATTCACGTTAAATCTTGTTAGCAACATGCTAATTATACTAATCTCACTAGCAGTATGCTAATTCACGTTGAATCTTGCTAACAACTTGCTAATTAATGTTAAATCTTGCTAGCTACATGCTAATTCACGCTAATTCTAGTTAGCAACTTGCTAATTAACGTTAAATCTCACTAGCGACATGCTAGTCAACATTAAATCTCGCTAGCGACCTGTTAATTCTTGGTGAAACTCGTTAGCGACTTGCTAAATCTTGCTAGCGACATGCTAAATAATGTTAAATCTTGCTAGCTACATGCTAATTCACGTTAAATCTTGCTAGCGTCATGCTTTTTCACGTTATCTCCAGCTAACGTTAACTAAAAGCTGTTAAAACTACTTTTTTAAAAACTTCAATCTTCTGGCCTGGCTTTCTCGAGCCAACTGTAAAGTTCATTGATGAACTTTACTCATCTAGTTCCCTTTTATTATTCAAAACTGAATGTGAAACAGTAGGAATATATTATCTAACTTTGTGATTTTTAAATGTCTCATATATCAAATAATGGATCAGAGGAAGATGCCAGAACCATTGCACCATTTTTCACTGAAGGCTATTCTTTCCTCTTCAGATTGAGTCACATTTTCTCATGAGCAAACATGGTAATATACAGGTTGCAAATTTCCAGGGTGGCAAGAATGAGCTGATCAACCTTTTATATGAAAGGAAATGCTGATAAATAGCTTTTTCTAGATAAACATTCTGCACACATACTACAAAAACACAGTAGTGTGGCAGTTTAATCATGTTGTGAACCAACCGTACATTTACATTTTAGTCATTAGCTCAATGCAACATAGCTATTCTTTTATTGCAAGCTATTTATCACAGGAACCAACCACATTTGCAGTGTACAACACCAAGCTATGACAGATTTCTAGCGTGTTAAAGTGCTGTAGAGTCAGAAGTTTCTTGTGTAATCTGAGGTCAAATCTGTCCTGAAGTGTTGAGCTGGCAGATACTGTCACTGTCTGAACGCGGTCTGACCCGTTACAAAATCACAGAGCAGCACAATCCATCCTCCCTGTACACAATGGTTTCGTCTTCACCTTCCGTTTACAGTATTTCTGCTGTGTTCTATGTTTCCCGATTAGTATGCTTTGACCTTTATGAGCATTGAAATCGCTCTGAACAACACCTTAGCAACTGCATAGCAACAGCCTGGAAAAATCTAGCATTTCGGTTGTTATCTTTGCATGAGCAAACACCACAAAAGTTCTTAAATTAAGCACTTTAATTTGAAAACAGAACATTAAATTAAGTTGACATTTGAATTGGTGAGAAAGGCTTTCCTATGCATTTGTAATCATGTTTAAAAATGTTAATGATGCCTTCATGCAATTTGCATTATTTTAATATTGTATGTGTTATTATTTTACAATTGAACGCATGCGAGATTCATTGTTATTTTAATTATGTGTGCATGCAATATATGTTATTATTTCAATACTGTATGAATGGAATATGTTATTATTTTACTATTGTGTGCATGCAATATGATCATTATTTTAATACCATAATCATGCTATATTTGTTATTATTTTACTATTGTATGCATGCAATATGCATTGTTATTTTAATTATGTGTGCATGCAATATGCATCATTATTTTAATACCGTAATCATGCTATATTTGTTATTATTTTACTATTGTATGCATGCAATATGCATTGTTATTTTAATTATGTGTGCATGCAATATGATCATTATTTTAATACCGTAATCATGCTATATTTGTTACTATTTTACTATTGTATGCATGCAGTATGCATTGTTATTTTAATTATGTGTGCATGCAATATGCATCATTATTTTATTGCCGTAATCATGCTATATTTGTTGTTATTTTACTATTGTGTGCATGCAATATGATCATTATTTTAATACCGTAACCATGCTATATTTGTTACTATTTTACTATTGTATGCATGCAATATGCATTGTTATTTGAATTATGTGTGCATGCAATATATGTTATTATTTCAATACTGTATGAATGGAATGTTATTATTTTACTATTGTATGCATGCAATATGATCATTATTTTTACACTATAATCATGCTATATTTGTTATTATTTTACTATTGTGTGCATGCAATATGCATTGTAATTTTAATACTGCGATCATGCTACATGTCCATTATTATTTGAAGCATGTATGCATGCAACAGACACAAACAGCTAACTGTAGGCATTTTTCTCTTTCTCTCTCAGATGATCTTGTTTTCCTCCTGTTGCATTTGTGGGTTAATTGGTGGAATCCTGAACTTCCAGTTTGTCCGCGCACTGGTCAAGCGTCCGGACACCATGCGCTCTCTTCATCTGGCCGTCATGTCTCTGGCGTGTCTGGGCATCAGCAGCTGCACGCTGTCCACGTGGTTGACCTGCAGGCTGGCCAGCAGCGAACAGCAGCGCATGTTTCTGGAGAGAGAGCATTCACTGCATCACTCGCACGAAATGGCAGAGAAGGTACGGCAGGAGCTGGTATGTTTGTGCAGTCCGTGTGTTCCAGCTTACAGGCACCACTCCATTAAAATTGCTTTCTAAATACATGTTCCTTGTCTTATTGCGAATGATTCATGTCTGAAATGACTTTCCTTTGCAGTTGATGTCATGTAGGACACATGGGATGCTTTGTGATTGTGGTTTTGAGTTCCTAAATTGTGGTTGATCAATCACAGTACAGTAAAACACTTGTTTTGTATTACACGTTTCTGAAATGTTATGTTTAAAGATGCAGACAACAGATTTTTTTATCTAATTAAAGATACACCAATTTACACACATGTCCAGAACAGAAACCTCAACATGGAACACGGGACATTTCCCAAACACACTCAAGGTGCTCGACCAATCACAGCAGACTGCTTCAGCCGACCAATCAGACACATTGTGCTCTTTTGAAGGAGGGGCTTCATAGAGACAGGAACTAAACAGAGCGTTTCTGACGAGCTGCAACAATGAGAATATGGGAAGTTTTATGTGTTTTTGAACATTCAAGCTTGAAAACCTATTCTAGTAGCAAAAACTAAGTAAAAAGGCATAATATGGCTGACACAAATAGATAAAATCTCAAAATAAATAAGCATTTAAATGTATTTTTTGAGTGTTTTTTCCTACTGTATAATCTCTGAAAGAAGAGGTTATGGAAGCAAAATTGCAGAAGCGACCCGGATCTATATTTAATATGACTGCATCTCTACCTGTCGAGATAAAATAAAACTCAAACAATTACAGAAGAAGAAAATGAAACAAATTTTGTTGTATTTTGGAGCTTGGAAGGGCTCGGTTTGAGCAGATGTTTCAGCACTGTTCTTGTCAGAGCTCGTTTCCCAGTACATTCAGCATCTGGCTCATATTCGACGGTAATAATTGATTGCGTTCAGTACTTCCTCTGCAATAAATCCAGCCATTTCAAGCTTTGCTGATGATGTTTCCTGTTCTTTTGTTTGCTGCCTGCAGTAACTGTGAGTGAAAGTAACTTCACCATTGTGTATCATCATTGTGTATTTTCTGGAATAACGGTGAATTGCACTTATTCAGTCAGCAAAGATTTAATTATTTTTGTGCTGAAAAACCACACTATTACATACTTCGGGTCGTTAGAGACCCTATTTTTTTTGCACAAAATGACTGAGAAAACAGTCGTTCTTTTTAGCATTTCTTTTCTTTTTATATTGTTTATAATGAATTCATTCAGGATTTCTAAGGTTGATTGTCTTTAAACTTAAAAAAAAAATGAATGAGCTTCAACAGCTAACATCTCTATAGTTAGTTATCTGAACCCTAAGTATAAATCGTCAGAGTTTTTCTCACCCTGAACTATTTGTTCTACAGGCACACAGGACTTGGAAAATGTAACAGTTTGCATTTCCTCACAAACTCTGCCATGTGTGTGTTTGTTCGCAGGAGGTTTTGGATAACACCAGCAATGCCATCTCTCAAATCTCCTACAACGGACGGAGCGCTTCTCCATGACGGCTCGCGGCCCACACACTCTTGACAGCACAGCTCTTCACTCTGATTGGCTGAGTCAGGCTGACAGCTCTTCACTCTGATTGGCTGGAGTCGAGCTGACAGGAGAAGCACAGGAAATCCTGCAGACGCAGCGTCTGATAACAGCATTGAGCAGACAGACAGCCAATCAGTGTCCAGTTACCTGATGACCTCAGGAGAGGTCAGTGCAGAAGACCTTGACAACCAGCGTACAGAAAACAGATATTTGAGTCCGAAACACGCATGCAAACAATCTTCTCTCTCTTTCTGTATCTCTTTCTCTCTTCCTGTATCTAAAGGGAATGTTGAATCTGAAATTGTAATCCTCATATTGTATGGTATACTGAATGCTTTTATCCTGACTGTATCAAATGCACACTGTAAAATGCCTGTAAAGATATTTATTAATTTACAGTATTTTTATATAGGGGCTTCATATGAAAATGAAATAAAGAGGTCATATGTAATCTGTGGCACACTGACTGATGATTAAACCATTAACACACAAAGCACTTTTACTTAACTCACAGTTAATCTAATGATAATAAATGAAGAAGACATTGAAATAAAGTATTACAGCCCTTACAGAAAATGCTGTAAGGTTAGTCTATATATATATATCCTGTAATACTTTATTTCAACGTCTTCTTCATTTATTTTTATTTGAATTAATTTTAACATATTTTTTAAAAGAAGTCTACTTGATTATGTATTTTATATTTAATTCTAATTCTATGGTGTTAGTGATGTGAGTAATGCAGATACAGTAGTTTGTTTGTTTATTTATTTGCATGTGTAGTTCTCCTCCCCGCCGCTAGTGGCCGCACGTCCCACTGAGCATGTCGCAGATCAACACACGAGCGAACGCGTCACGTGTTCGTCCACATGTGTTCTGCATGGCGAACTGGACTCAGGAGGACGGCGCCGTGAAGCCCGTCACGAACCCGTTGGATGTGTCAACAGTAGCGCAGATATCTAGTGGAGATGTCGCGGGCCGACCCGGCGGAGGTCCTGCGGCGGCTCCGTGCATCATCCCGTCGTTCGCGGACGCGGTGGAGCTGCTGGACACGCGGTACTCGTGTCTGGTGCTGGACACACACCGCAGACACATTGCGCTGCCGCCCGTCCACCTGCGGAGGAAGCGTGTCGGCATTCAGGAGGAGCTCAACGCTGAACTGCTCAAATACTCCAGCAGGTAAAGCGAGAGACTGGACAGAAAGTGTGTTGAGACCGAGACCCGGACCGGAGTGTGTGTTGAGACCGAGACCCGGACCGGAGTGTGTGTTGAGACCGAGACCCGGACCGGAGTGTGTGTTGAGACCGAGACCCGGACCGGAGTGTGTGTTGAGACCGAGACAAATCTATTTCGCTGTTATTTATCGTTTCTGTCACGTAATAAATCAATTTGATGCAAATATTGTTTAGAAAATGTTTTGTCTTTCTACGCACTGTAGTGCTTCAAAATGTATTGTTTTAATGATTTTAATGCAACTTTATTTAGTTTATTCATAGTACTCCCTTGTTCCTGAACCCCAGTTTGAAGTCATGTTAAAAAAAAACTACTTGTGCACCAGCCGAAACCTAAGGCGTTGTGTCTCTGGTTTGCAGTCTGGACGGGGTTCCAATGGCGTACGACAACATTAAAATCGTAGGACAGCATGGAGATATTTATGACGATCAAGGATTCATTCACTTCAACATCGAGGCGTCGTTCGTGATCTTCAAACCGAAGATGGGATTGAAGCTCGTGGTGCGTTACACCAGATCCTCGTGAGCTAGAGATCATGTGTGTGTGAGTGCATGTTTAATGTGTGTGTTTGTTGTCTCTCAGGGTGTGATTAATAAAATGGGGGCGGGTCACGTGGGCTGTCTGGTCCATGGCTGCTTTAACGCGTCCGTGATGAAGCCGGGTCAGCTGAGCCCGGAGCAGTGGAGGGACTCTGGCCTGAGCGTTGGACAGAGCCTGGAGTTCGAGGTCTTCCAGCTGGACGCTGAAGCGGCAGGTGTTCTTCTGATCAAAGGACGGCTGGACAAATCCAGGTACGCTGATCGACGGCAGGGACTTCACGGATCGACTGATTCCTCCATGTTGGGCTTTCTCCCATTCGTAATCATGGGACAGTGTATTTGAACATCTAAAGTCTTTGCTAGTACAGTAATGCCTTGAGACATGAGCGTCCCCACATACGAGTATTTCGAGATACGATCAAGCTTTCGAGCAAATGTGTGCTTTGAGATACGAGTAAAGATTTGAGATATGAGCAGCACTCAGAGCCCACGCCCCTCACTCTTTCACTTCACGTGCTCCTTGACTCCCGCGAGTCTTGCGTATTGTGTTTGCGTTATCCACGTGACTTTCTCTCTATTTTGTGCATTATTCTTCATAATAGCAATGAGTCCTAAGAAAGTAAGTGGTAAGGATGGTAGTGAGAAGAACGCATGATGACCATGGAAATAAAGCATGAAATTGTCGATAAATATGAGATAAAGTGTTTTAGATCACAGAAATCCTTATATACTATAATTTTTTGTATCTATAGCAATTAAAAACATGTTTTTACGTTGTTATTAGCACTATTAAGGGAGTTTTTTTTAAAGAGGGTTTGGAACGGGCTAATTTTTTTCCTGTAATTTCTTATGGGAAAAATGATTTGAGATACGAGCGACTCGAGTTACGAGCTCGTCCTGGAACTGATTATGCTCGTATCTCAAGACATTACTGTAGTGAAGGGAAGAGATGATCGGTTCAAACTCAGATTGAGCTCCTACAGTGATCCGTCACACAACATTAAAGCGCCGGATAGGGTTGTGCGATATTGACACGCAATTCTATTGCAATATCTTCTGGGATTTGATGACAATTAGACTCTTTTGCTCAAATCAAATCCTCACTGCTGTGGATTTGAGACGCCTAACATTTTTGATGTTTTCATATTCAGTGCCGTGTTCAGTTCCTATTAACAAATGAACAAAATTCATCTTTGCGATGCAGAGGAAACTAGGGATGTGCCTTTCGAGTAATTTGTTAGTCCTTTAAATGAAAATTTTGTAGTCGACTAGTCTAAAAGTAATGCCGTTAGAAATAAGGTCACTTTTCCACGACGCGCTGAGTCTCAAAACTGCAGCTTTATGTAGCGAGAGGCGTGTGTCGGTTTCCATGGTAAAGCCCGTGACAATGAGTTCAATAAACGGGTAAAGAATAAAAATGTATCTATATATTTCTTTAAGCTGAACGTGATCACAGTGGCAGACAGTTGTAGTAAATGACGCGATGATTTTTGGTTTTTTCACGCCGCAAAAGCACTATGACAGATGTATCGCATTTATTTAGTTTTGCTTATTCAAAATATTCACACACTTGTTGGCTTTTTCATCAATTACCTGATATTCCAATTCTCAAATATGCGGAAGTGAATAAGTTTTGTCTTAAAAGCCTTTATAACGATCACGTCAGCTGATCTATAATGCAAGACGGACGCCGCAGTTCAGAGAATCTAATCTATCGGATTTACAGCACGTAAATTCAGTCACTTCTCTCGAAATACACGACAGTAAGTGTTCGGTGAAGCGGGAGAAGAATATGAAGTTTATAGTAACCTATGCAATGTGTGTCTGATATGAATAAAACACATTGTCAGTTTATAATTTAATGGATTGTTATTTCCGCTTTTATAGACATCGGTGTGTATTTTTCAAACTATAAATGTTTTTTTTTTGCCAGTGCTTATGAGTATTTAAATGTCTGAAACCTAAAATAAAGGTACGTGGTTGAAAACCTGAATAGCTGTGATAAATGACAAACACTGAGTGCGTCCGTCGCGACCGCAGCTCCAGCCAACGCGCGAAAACACGTTTAAATTTAGCAATTGATCACGAGACGCACGGATCGGTCTAATCCAGGGATGGGCAAACTATTTGTCTCGCGGGCCAAATTGGTTTCTTAAAATTGACAGAGGGGCCGCTGTGAAGGTCGTACCTGTGCATTTACTTATAAGAAAACCTGTATAAAGTATAGTTTGGTCTTAAATCACTCGACTGGGACACGTGAAATTACAACAAAACAATATTAATACAATTTAATCGACAGAAAAACCATAATATGCAATGTGACTGAATCGTATATTTGCCTCAGCTCTAGATTGACAATCACAGGCGTCCAATCACAACTGACCTCTGGAAAAAAGGGAACTAACCAATGACATTTGATGTTACTATTACAAGAGCAAGCCGCCCCACGACTGACAAAAATAAAAGTGCTCGCGCGAGCAAAAACAGCAGTCGAGAGCGGGCGAATGTTCGCGCGCGAGTGATTAAAATGAGCTCGCGGGTACCCGTATTTACGTGTAGCTCTGTTTTCCGCTTGCGGATGTAATTTACGCGCGCACAAACATCAGTTTTGCGCTCGTTCCTTTTTAGCACGGAATTAACGCTATAAAGGGGGGTGTAGAGGGGTTTGCGACACACGCCTAAATAAATAAATTCATTACATTTATATACCGCTTTTTATCAAAGTATCTCAAAGCGCTTACATGGAAGGGGGGGAATCTCCTCAACCACCACTAGAGTGCAGCATCCACATGGATGATGCGACGGAAGCCGTATTGCGCCAGAACGCACACCACACACCAGCTATTGGTGGAGAGGAGACAGAGTACTCTCCAGCACAGCTTCAGCGCCACAGCCGCTTGCAGCCGCGACAGAGTGACATTACAGGGAAATGTAAAATGAAGGAGGTTTAATACAGGTTCGGCAAGTTCGGCGGGCCGGATTAAAAAGCCCAAGGGGCCGGATATGGCCCGCGGGCCGTAGTTTGCCCACCCCTGGTCTAATCCCACGTGCGATCGCGCGCGTCAGAGGGTTACATGTAAGGTTAAAACGTAATTTGAACAATAAAATCTTGTGGGGTTTTTTTTCTCGTGTAGTCGACTAGTGTTTTCGGTGTCGACTAGTGGCACCCTGTACCGTGTAGTCGAGTACACTCGCACATCCCTAGAGGAAACAGAAGCGGCTTTTTGATCATTTCCACAGGCTGTTTAATGCGGATCAGA
The DNA here is from genome assembly GCA_037043235.1 of Rhodeus uyekii. Lineage (NCBI taxonomy): Eukaryota > Metazoa > Chordata > Actinopteri > Cypriniformes > Acheilognathidae > Rhodeus > Rhodeus uyekii. The sequence continues at coordinate 432,696 of JAWRVZ010000237.1, forward strand.
GGGACATGAGTGCATTTCTCCTGCTGGTACATGTTTTAAACATGTTCAATATTGATATTTGAAATGATTTAAAACATGAAAAGATGGTTTAACTATGAAATGAGAAGCACCAGTATTTGGCAGCGAGTCGCTGTTAATGAGCGAGTTAATGTTAATTCAGCGACTCATTCGGGAATGAAGCATTTGATTGTCTTAATGAGTGAGTTATTAAATCATTCAGCAAGGAAACGCCGCTGCGTGTTGCTCAGATGCAAAACAGTCCTGTGGCTTTCCTGTGTCACTAACAGTAGTGAGCGGCGCTTGCAACATCAAGGTCATGGGTTCGATTCCCAGTGAAAGCAAGAACTGTGTTTCTTAAATGCAATGCAAGTCGCTTTGGATAAAAGCGTCTGATAAATGCATGAATGTGGTTTGTTTGGAACTATTTATATTGGTGAAAACAATATTGTCTAAAATGTAAGTCGCTTAATATTAACTTCTTGTGTATTAACTACTGTAAAAAAAATCCACATCACGTGTAATCATCCTGATATTTAGAGGAAAAACTGCACTCTTTTTGTGATATTAAATATATTAAATCATATAAATATAAAAGACACACATCTTGAATTATGGGGGCATTATAAATGCATTTAAACTGGGTTAATCTGGGTGTGTTTCTGTAACGTCAGATCGCAAATAGTCAAAACAACGTTCACGATATTATCATAATGTTATATATCGCACACACCTAGTGCCGAAACAGCATTTAATGGTTGATTTTCTTGATAAAACTGACAGAATTTGACAGCTGAGGCTCAAACAAATTAACTTTATTGCCATGTATTGCGTAGACTAAAAGATATTGGTTCATCAAAAACTAGTTTAAAGGGACCGTTCAGACAAAAACGGTCATCATTTACATCAAACCTGTATGAGTTTCTTTCTTCTGCTGAACACAAAAGAAGATATTTTATGAATGTTGATAACCAGAACAACATTAGGGAGAGTAAATGAACTGTCCCTTTAAATAAAATCTAGAAAAATAAACAATGTCAGTGCATTGCTGCATTTAATGTTTGACTCATTGTCAGTTCTTCTGTTTTGACCAGACTTTATTCTAAAAGCTGAAATATCCTCATTTCATTTACTAACCTCAAGTTGTTGGTGACTTTCAGAGTGCAAGAGCTCGTGGCCCAAACCGAACGACAGGAATCCGCTGAGCCAGAAGCCACGGAAGAAACGACCGACATCCCAAAACCCAAGAAGAAGAAGAAGAAAGACAAGCGAGAGAAGGAGTCAGCAGCGGACGAGTCTGTGAACGACAGCAGCTTGCAGCAAACGCCAGAAAACAATGACACAACTCTGGACACAACGGAGGTGGACTCTCATTCAAACGGACATCACAAAGAGAAGAAGAAGAAAAAGAAAGACAAGCGACAGGAGAGCGACGAGATCTGGCCCTCGGAGCTCCACGCGAGCGACTCCAGCGGGTATCTGAGCGATAAAACCAGCCGAAAGAGAGCGAAAGAAACCGAAGACCTCGCTGAAATAATGCATGCTGCTAAAAAGAAGAAAAAGAGCAAGTGATTTCTGCCACAGCATTTAATGGACTCTCAAACTTTGTGTGTTTATATTTACAGAATATAATAAATGCGTTTTTCCTGGAGTATTTGCGTGTTTATTGTTCCGCCTGAAGAGGGCAGCGTTACTCTTACAATCAAAGCTTCAATGGGTTCTGCATTGCATAATACTTTCATGTTTAATGAGTTTTCATTTTTTTCTAGTGATAAAGTATGTTTACAAGCTACTTAATATCAGGAATAAATTAAAACTAGTGATCCTATTATGGGAACTCCTTTTAAACTCCTATTTAACTTTTAGCAAGTTCTCGTTTGGCACTGTTGTCAAATTATGAGGAAAAATCCATTATTTAGACTTAAGATGGGAATAAGCTTCTATAAAATGGTGGTGACAGCAATATGACATTAATAGATAAAATGTTTCAGTTAAAGCTGCACATTGTTTATTGCTCTAGTATTTTTAATTTATAAACATTTTTGGTTCCACTCATATAATGACATGAAACATGAACCGTGACTCAAATTCATTTAGATTTTTTTGAGGATTATAAAGTAAAAAGTGTAAAGTATTTGTAATCATAAATATAAAGTTTGCTTGAAAAATGGTTTGGCTGAAAATGTTTCATTCTCAAAATATAAGCAGTAATGCAGTTTTGTTTTAAAATTAGAATGAAAAACATTGTCCATCTAATCAAATGAAGTATTGCACAAAACATGTCTGTTTTCTTGTATTTTTATGCTAAACAATTTTGGTTGAATTTTTATGTAATTAAATTTTGGTTATAAGTTCCTCCAAGTTTAGACAAATTATTTTATTTTTTTATTTTAATAATTCTATTTTATTTTGTCAATCAAGCTACTGAAAAAAGCATGCCTTAAGATGCTCTAAATTAAAAGATCCCCCCTTAAGTTTAATTTAAAATATTTAGTAAAATATTTTAAAATATTTATTATTAGTACGTTTTTAAAAGTGATAATGCCTGTTTGAAGAGGTTTATTAAAGGTTTTTTTTTTGACACGAAGAAAGCCGTTTGTTGTTAAGTGACAAATCATGAAACCAGAAAACTAAACAGAAAATCAACCCTTTCCCAAAATGTGTGTGGTCTTACCCTGATTCACTGTGGTTTATCTGTTATAAGTGTCATGTTTTAAACCTGTCGGGATAGTTTTGGTGTGAAATTGTGTGTTAAACTGTCACAACAAGCAAGAAAGTTGATATGAAGCTGCTAAATCTCACGCTAATCACTCATATTAAAAAACAAACAGCACTGAACAGCTGCCGCAGAGCTCGTCATAAAACCAGAATCAACATAAGCTTGGTTTTCAGAGATGATTTGTAATGCAAAAGCAACACAGGTGGTGTTTTTATCTCTCAAAAGGTCTGTGAGAGGTTTCATTGAACGGATTCCATGTGTAGCTCTAAATTTAAAATGTCTTACTTTTGAACCAGAATTTTGAAAGTAATAATCGAGTGATGCAACTTCAATTTTACTTTATTACATCACTTGATATTTCCATGAAGAGCTACTAAAGATTTCCTGAAAGTGTTGCTAAGGTTTTTTCCAAACCGCACAAAAGCATTGCATTTCTAAGAAATTCCCTCTTGTGTTTTGTAGATGTTTTGATGGTTCCTCGGACATCGACCCTTTGACCCATTTTTATTCTCAGGTATTGCCAAACAGGCGACGCACGTCTGGTTCAGATGCCTTGATTCCTGTAATGTTTTGGACGGCTCGATCGTGCAATCCCAGACGGGAAGGTGTTTGTGGGAAAGTTCTCCTCCTCTGTGAGTAAGTGTGTGTCATGGGAGCACGTACGAGCATCGCTACAGTAAATCAGAGACCTTTGCTGAAGGTTTCTGAGATCTTCAGCCAGAGCGGCCCTTCTTTTATCCCACCAGAGTCCGGCGGCACGTCTGGGTGTGAGGGAAAGATCTGAACCTGGACACGTTTCAGTTTCGAGTCAGTTGGGATTATATCCAGACTGATACATTTCGCTTTTCTTTTGCCCCTTTTGTTTGACTAGACAAAGTGCGTCTATTTCACTTCGCTTCAGAGGAGTTTGCATCTCTCATCCTGAAGGATCCCGGGAGCTCCGTGGGAGGCGTCGGCTCGGACCGGGGCCAGACTGGCTCATAGCTTGAATTGTTCTCACTTAAGTTTTTCCATGGCTGGGAGTGCTGAGATTCGGTGTGGGGGTGAGAACGTGACATTTTGTCGGTTTTATTAGGCCTTCACTTCTGATAAGTGGCCCTCGCACTCATGCGCTGAATTATGTCGTTTTGAGGTTATACGGGGTGTAAGACAAACCAAAGCACAGTCGCAGTCTGATATTCAGTGTTTCAGAGCAAATGAGAACATGCCTTACTCTTTACTCTTGCAACTAATCGTGATTTCTTTATTTATTTTTTGTCTGACCGTTGGAACGCAAACGGCATGTCATTGTTTTACCAATTCCATTTGGTACAGAAATTAAAACTCTCAAGTTCATATCATTATACCATCTGATTCCAATCTTGACCTCCTAAATAACCTCCAACTAACTTTTCGTGGTTAATTAAATGTTTGGTTTATACTATTAAAGCTGTTTTATCTGTTTGTCTGAACAATGGAAGACAGACGATGTGTCATTATTTTCCCAATTCAGTCTTCCACAGAAATGAGCTGTAATTTTTGTCACTGTACCTTCATTACCATGTGATATGGATCATTGCACTGCGATGTAAAAAGCATAAAAATGAATAAAAGGTAATGGTGTTCAAGGGTCAGTTCAAGTCACCTATATTTATATAGCACTTTTTCCAATATTGTTTCAAAGCAGCTTCACAGTGATCACAGGAAAACAATGAAACAATGTCTGTCTAGAAGAGCAGGTGATCAATAATATTGATGAATATTAAGTGTTAAGTGTTCCCAACTAATCAAGCCAGAGGCGACAGCGGCAAGACAGAATGAATGAAGAACAGAATGGAGGAAAAAACTTGGGAGAAACCAGGCTCAGTCTGAGGACCAGATCTTCTCTGGCCAACAGCCAAACATTGCATGATTATTATATTGACAACAATTCAGGTCAAAATATTAAAACCAGCTCCATCTGGTTGAAGATCAGAAAAAATGATTTTCACCCAAAAATGATCCCATAATTTACTCGCCCTCAAGCCATCCTAGTGAACATGACTTGCTTCTGTCAGCCAAACACAAATAGAGTTGTATTAAATAATATGAGAGAGGATAAAGTTTGTTGAGACAAACTTTAGAAGTTGGCTGAGAACGTCGCACCAGAAACTTTAATTTTGCATTTTGGTAGCACAATTGAACATTAACTACAAAGTTGCTGCCATGAATGATCAGAAATTAACAGGTTGCTAACCCGGGGTGGTCGCTAGGGTGTTGCCAGGTGGTTGCTAGGGTATTGCTAGGCAGTTGCTAGGGTACTCTGTTTGTTTGTTAGGGAGTGGCTTCATAGTGATCCTGAGACACTCATTGGTTGCCTGATTAAAAAGATTACAATATTGATTACAATATTGTGATGCAGAGTTCAATACAAAATCCCTATGTAAGTTACCATGAAACGTGAAGGGAATGAGCTCTTCCCAGCTTTATAATGGGAGTGACTGGTGACTGAGATTTGGAAGCCCAAAAAAGCTCATCCATCCATCATAAAGTAATCCAAACGACTCCAGTGAGTTAATAAAGGCCTTCTAAAGCGAAGCAATGCGTTTTTTAACTTTATAAACTACAGTATAATCACTGGCTTCCGATGAAGAGTGACCTCTGACTCTTCGGAATCTTCAAAATTCTAAGTCTCAGATATCATGAACTCCCTGTAAATCTTTCCGGCTGTCCCGATGATTTTCATTTTTGGGTAAACTTTGTTGTAAAATGCATCAGGTATGAAACAAATTCAATTTCAACGGTAATTCATCTCTCATTAGTGTCATTTTTCATATGCTCAATGCTGTTTAAATTCAGTTCAATAACTGTCGATAATAAGTTAATCAAATATGAAATGAGTTCAATTCAGTGATAAATCAGCTCGACATTATTCAGCTCCGAATACTGAAACTGATAATATTACTAAATATTAATTTATGAGCTTATGAAAATAGTGTTTCTCATGTATTTATTAGTGCTACTGTATTTATGTGATGGATAAGTTGTGGAAAAAGTGAATGACACTTATTAGGATTCAGTTTCAGTTTCCTCATTCACAGCGGCTCACTAGGTTTAGGGACGGAACCATTCACAAATAATTGTTCTTTATTTGCATTGATGGTTCTATGAAGAACCTTTAACATCTGTGCAAACACTAAAGGTCGTTTATAGTTGAAAAATGTTCTTCACACTATGAGAAAAAATAGTGCTTTTAAGAACTGCTCACTTAAAAGTTGGTTTCTTTGGGGAACCAAAATGGGGAACCCAAAAAATCCCATTTGAAACCTTTTTTTTTTTCTTTTTTTTTTCTTCAGCGATTGCATTTGCACCATAAATAAACCGACAGACTTTCTGTAGTGCAGCCAAAACGTGCACAATGTTCTTCTTTACTTCATATCGTCTGCAGTTTTTAATTTCCTGGCAGATATCCTCACTTCCTGCGCCTCGGCTTTCTTAATTAATTGATGCAACAAATCCGAGCTGTCATAAATCTGTGCGCCCTCGTCTGTTCCCGTCCCCCGATTGCTGATAATGACCCGGAATAACCCGTCCCATCTGCCAGATCCAGGTCATTTTCTACCTGTCGGGAAGGCCTGACTCATCGAATGCGTTCAGACTAAACTAACCCACTGAATATTCCCAAACGCCTGAGGTTTCAGCGTTTAACTAGCCAAATTCCCCATGGATGACACTCATCCCTCTTGCGTCTCCATGGAGACGGCAGTGTTTTGGACGGGCTCATGTTTAATGCCACTGAAGTTTAAACTCAAAGACACGCGAACACAAACAGTTCATCGACGGATGGTTGGTCTTTGATGTCGGTTTATAGAGGCCGTCCTCAGAGAGCAGACAGGAAGTGAGTTGCATTAGAATCCACCTGATCGTTGATTTGTGGCGTAAGCGGCTGATTGGTTGTTTGTTACGACTGAACCGCACTCACTAGAATCCCACCTGCACCTGCAGACTATATGAACGTGTTTATCTGACATTTAAAGTCTTTTTTGAGCTGTGTGTGAAGGAGTGTAGAGCCTGGGGGATTCACATTCTCCGTTCTCTCTCTCCTTCTGTTTGAACATAACACACTCAGGTTAGGCCGATTCAGCTATTTGTTATGAAATGTAGCAGATCTAAGTGTGAGCAGTGAGTCTTACAAAGCAAAGTGCATTATTTTGTCCTTCAGTATTCAAACGTTTTATCAGACTGCAAACACCTATATTATATGGATTGAGAAGTGTGTGTGTGAGTGTGTAAGAGAGTGTGCGTGTGTGTGTATGAGCGTGAGTGAACGTTTGCACATGAATTTGTGTGTGTACGTGTGCGTGTGTGTATGAGTGTGTGAACGTGTGCGCATGAGTTTGTGTGTATACGTGTGCAAGTGTGTGTGTATATATGAGTGTGTAAGAGTGTGTGCATGTGTGAGTGTGCGTATGAGTGTGTGTATGAATATGCATGTGCGCGCGCGTGTGTGTAAGACTGTGAGTGTGTTAATCGCATCTAACATAAAATATGTGATTGAAACACATATGTAGACCTATATATATATATATATATATATATATATATATATATATATAAATATACATACATACATACGTGTGTGTGTGTGTGTGTGTGTGTGTGTGTGTGTGTGTGTGTGTGTGTGTGTGTGTGTGTGTGTGTGTGTGTGTGTGTGTGTATGTAACTTTCAATTTAATTGTAATTTATGTCTGCGATAGTAAAGCTGAATTTACAGCAGTCAAGTATTCATTTTATAACTCGGCTAATAAAAATAAAAATAAAAATCTCTGTTATATATGTTTGTGATGTTTCATTGTTACTGTAAATGGACGTGTTGAGATACTGTAATTATCCATGATATTATTACAGTACTTAATTGTAAACCATTAATCGTAAATATTTCTTGCACATTTTGTACATCATGCAAAAATTCAAGCAGATGGAGGGTGTGCATTAACCCTCCCTACACACACACACACACACACACACACACGCACACACACACACCACCTCTAAAGCACAGTAAAACGCATGGCCTCACATCATTCATCTGTTGAAGTCAGATCTTCAGATGAATCTCAGAGCAGATCTCTGCCAACGCGAGTGACATCAGACAGCTGACGGGGATTTATGTGCGTGTGCAGAGGACAGGGATGAGCTGAGAGGGGTGGAGAGGATTGGGAGAGATGTTGTTTTGGACCGCCGTGTTGCTGGCGTCCCGCATGGGTTCTGGAGGAGCGTCACGCACCCTGCCGCCGGGATGAACACGCTAATTGGCTCTGGCTCTCCCTACGTGTCCCGTGTCAGACTTTCCAGGCGGACGGCTTTGAACCGCACACATGAAAGCAGCAGGGATTTATGGGAAATGGCCGTTGTTTCTGACGTGCGGGTCCAGATGCCCCGACACACCCCTCACGGGCCCCCCGGACCCACTGCCGACCGCCTCCCGCGCTAATTACTGATTTGTAAGCAGTTCTGCTCCGGCTTTCCAAGCTCACAGCGCTGGAAAGTCGTAAAAGTAAAAGACAGAAGAAAAAACGCAGTTAAGCATTCTAACAGGCTGGCCCGCGCGCTCAACACGGCCTGTGCTTTGGCTGAAATAGTGGGATTGAATCATATCAAAGGGTCAACATGAAATCTTTTTATGGCTTTTTCAAAGGCATTTCCAGGATATTTACTGGCCTGTTGCACCTCTATTTTTTTACTTGAATACTTTGACACTTAGATTTCCCCAGATGAGTCCAAAACGCTTTGTTTGCCAAATCTCTCATTAGGTAATCATCACTCACACTATCCACGTAAAGCTGTGTTTTCAGCATCATTACTCCAGTCTTCAGTGTCACATGATCTTCACTAATCATTCTGATATGATGATTTGATGCTTAACAAACATTTATGATTATTATCAGTGTTGAAATCAGTTGTTCTTCTTCATATTTGTGTTGAAGCTTTTTTTGTGTCTTGTTGAGGAGAGATGTGCCGTTGAACTTGTGTTTTTCAGCGAGCGGATGTTAAAACAAGGCAAGTGTTTTCTCACTTATTTTGTCTTTGCTGTCGACACTTGTGAACTGTAGATGTTCATGTAGTTTACAGTGTGTGTGTGTGCGTACGTGTATGTGTGTGTATGCGTGTGTGCGTGCGTGCGTACGTGCTTGTGTGTGTGTGTGCGTGCGTACGTGCTTGTGTGTGTGTGTGTGTGTGCGTGCGTACGTGTGTGTGTGTGTGTGTGCGTGCGTACGTGCTTGTGTGTGTATGTGTGTGTGTGCGTGCGTCAGGGGTGTAGCTAGAATTTTATTTTTGGAGGGTCTCAGCTTAAAATGGGGGGGCAATTCATAATATATATATATATAACCAATTGGAAATCTGAGGGGGCCGGACATGTAAATGAGGGGGCCAAGGCCCACCCAGGCCCCCTCATGGCTACGCCACTGGTGTGCGTGTGCGTATGTGCTTGTGTGTGTGTATGTGTGTACTTGCGTGCATGTGCTTGTGTGTGTGTGCTTGTGTGTGTATGTGTGTGCATGCGTATGCTTGTGTGTGTGTGTGTGTGTGTGTGTGTGTGCGTACGTGCTTGTGTGTGTGTGCGCGTACATGCTTGTGTGTGTGTTGATGGCAGTTCACAAGAGGGCGTAAATGTGCTGTAACAAATGTGAACGGTCTCAGAGAGAAAACTGCTCCTCAAACTAGACAAAAGTTTATTTTAAGGGGCAAATTTGAGAAATATGCCGTTTTAAGGAGAAAAAGGATTTCTGCCATAGCTCTTCTCATCTTATTTACACTTATGCATATTGAAACTGGCATGTCATGTTTTTAAAAAGACTTTGGAATATGTCAGACAATTATTATTGGACCATGTACCATACATTTTATTTTATTTACACTTATGCATATTGAAACTGGCAAGTCATGTTTTTCTTGAAAGCTTGGAAAATATAATGCAATATATCAACTGTAATATCTGATTTTTATTTAATTTTATGGACATATTGAAACAGAAACTGCATGAATCAGTTGGCTGTTGTTTTTTTTTGGTTTTTTTTACTATTTATTTATTTATTTGCACACTTCTGTAAACTGGTGTTACTTTTTCCTGCAGACTTGGAATGTAGCGCGAGAGTCAACTGGACTACTTTAATTTAATTTAATTTAATAGTATTGTGTTGAGAAACGAGCAGCATGAACATTCTTTCAAGTTTCACCTTGTGTGTCCCAGAGCAGTAAGTCATGCGTGTTTTGAACAGCATGAGAGTGCGAACATGGTGAAAGTGTTTGCTGTGCTTGTTACATTTGCTTATCTTTCTTTTTTACCTGGTTGCCGCTCTAATACTCTCAGGTTTACCATGGTTTTGTTTGGTTTCCAGGACACACTGCCCAGCTCCTGTCTGCTGGGGTTTCTACCGCAGTGACACGGGCAATACCTGCGTCTGACTTTCCTGCCATCAGCCCACCCTGGTGTGTGTGTCATAGTCTTCTCACACTTCTCCACTGGTGTGAAAACCACTGTGTGTCATTTCAAAATAATCCAGCCTATAACGTTACAGCAATATCATCCTGCGCTGAACCTACCACAGCCGCTCTTGAGTGATGACACAAATAAACAGCCCCTCCTGCAGCTGGAGAGAGCCGTGACTGGGCTTCGTTTTGTTTTAAGTTGGGGTTTTTTCCATATCGCATTTGTTGACATTCCCCTCCTTTTCCAATGTAGTTTTAATGCATGTTTTTCTCCACAAAAGGCCCCGACCACAGTTTTAGCGGCCTGTCTCGGTCTCCTGTACCTCGGCCAACTCTACTAGATTAATTGGACCTTCTAATCTGCAGGAATTCAATGGTTTTAAAGACGTCTAGACAAAGCTTAATTGTGTCAAGAGTTCCATATAGTGCTGATGCAAAAGTGCGGTAGATAGATTTTTTACACGTTTATAAAGAAAATGTGAGGGCCTTGAAAAACATGTTGATATGATACTAGGGTGGTTACCATGGTGTTGCTACGTAGTTCTGAGTGATTTCAAGAAATATTGAGGTGTTCCAGTGTCGCCAAGTCTCTATGATATGGTTGCTATGATGCTAGAGGGGTTGCCAGGGTGTTGCTATGTGGTTGCTAAGGTGTTCTGAGTGACTCCAAGAAATATTGAGGTGTTCCAGTGTTGCCAAGTCTCCATAATATGGTTGCTATGATGCTAGAGTGGTTACTAGGGTGGTTACCATGGTGTTGCTATGTAGTTCTGAGTGATTTCAAGAAATCTTGAGGTGTTCCAGTGTTGCCAAGTCTCTATGATGTGATTGCTATGATGCAAGGGTGGTTGCCAGAGTGTTGCTCTGGGGTTGCTATGGTGTTCTGAGTGACTCCAAGAAATATTGAGGTGTTCCAAATGTTGCCAAGTCTCTATAATATGGTTGCTATGATGCTAGAGTGGTTGCCAGGGTGTTGCTATATGGATCTGTCTGTCCATCCGTATATAATAAATATTTTTTTGCAACTATCCAACGACTCACCAAATAAATAAGTTATGCTTTCCCTTAGCATGAAAAATGCAGTAAAATTGTAGCTATTTAGATATGCATGTGCAGTATTAGTCTATTAGAGACTGCACAGCATTTTCCTCATTTTTCCACCCGTGTCTGCTGGTGTTTTTCTCTGGAGGTGAACAGAAAACGCGAGCAGCTCTGGAAGAGTGTGTGATTTATCCGCTCTGCTCGGGACGGCTGTCTGCTCTCTCTGGAGGAGAACGTATGAATTCCTCGGCTCTCTGGGGCTCTGGGATCTACGGCACTCCTCTCGTGGAGATATACGCCATTCTTCAACCTTTCATTCATTAGAGATGATTTGCTGAGCCAGAGCAAATCACTTGGGAAGCTTCCTTCTGTGTTACCCGGCGTGAAGGAGCTGCGCTCTTGGCTTCATATGTAGCATATGGTAACGTGATTCATATGAAAATTTGAGTATGCAGATTCTAGTTAAGATTTTAAACACCATTTCACAGAGTTAATTCACAGGGGGGAAAGTCTAACTCATTTGTTTCCCTACAACGAGATTAAATAGAGAGAGTCTGCTGCTTCTTAGATGTTTCTCATGAGAAAAAGACACCAAAAGGTCTTTGCAATGCCTTAAAGTGATTTACCATGATGCCAATAACACTTGAGATGCTGTATGTATGACTTATTCATTTATTTTGGACCTTAAGAGTTTTAGAAGCAACATCTGAGTAAAGTTTGGTTTTGACGTGGTGCAAAACTTTAACATTATTGAGTCGTTTGATGGTCAGATGACAGAAGCACAATGTGTATGTGTGTGTGATACATGTTTGGTTGACAGGCTTTGCTAACGCACCTCTGTTTTCTTCATTTTTCTTTCCGCCCTGCAACTCGGCCCCTAGACGGAGACGTCACACTGAGAAAGAGTCTCCTGGGAGAACCGGCCCCGCGTCGGTGCCCAATAAACCAAACGTCCAGCCTCAGCTCATGATTTAGAGCCGCAGCCATCAGATTATTACCAACACCAAGCTTCAGGTTTGAAATAGAACTTTGAAATAGGTTGTTTATTGAAAAGAAAAGATTTGAATCTCCTAACCTGAAATATTAAACTTACCCTGCTTAAAAAAAAAAAAAAAGCCTGGAATGTTGGCTGGTTTTAAAATGGTGTTGGCCATTTTTCAGATGGTCAGACTGGAAGATCCAGACTAGCAAACCATCCTAGACCAGATTGTTTGTTTTATTTTTTATTTTATTTTTATCTTAGCTATTTATTATTATTAATATTTTACATTTCATTTACCAATAGACCAGCCAACCATTATAGGATTTTTTTATTTTTTTAATTTAATTTAATTTAATTTAATTTAATTTAATTTAATTTAATTTAATTTAATTTAATTTTATTTTATTTTATTTTATTTTATTTTATTTTATTTTATTTTATTTTATTTTATTTTATTTTATTTTATTTTATTAATTAAGTTAAATTAAGTTAAATTAAATTTAATTAAATTTAATTAAATTTAATAAAATCTTATTAAATTTTATTTTATTTTAGTCCAGCAAACCATCTATTTCTTCAACATTTCATCTTCATCATTTTATTTTACTTAAAATACACTACAATTAAAATCTGCACCAATCTGTTTTGGTTTTTTAACCTCTGCACTGTTTGTGCTACCAACATAAATGAAGATAGGACTGGATATATGTCCTTTGACTTAATTTATTTGAGTAAATAACCACCTAGCAACCAGCAAGAACACCCTACTAACACCCTGGCAACAGGCAAAACCAAAAAAACCTCTGAATACTTTACCAACGCTCTGGCAGCCCTGAAATAATCTAATTGTGTACTGAGATTCAAACTAAAGAAAAAGATGATGTAATCGTTTCAAAAATCCCAGCGCTGACCTCTGCAGGGTCGTGACCTCATGCTGAAACTGCACTTCCACGTCTCTTCAGCACCAGGAAGGCGGTTAGTTGGGTCGGTTTGAAGCGATCCGCGAGTGCCAGCGGTTGACGTTCAGCTGGCCTGAGAAACATGTTCTAGCTGTCAGAATATGTCATCATATTGTAATGCATTGAAAAAGAAACAAAGATGTAATGTTATGATGTACTTCTTGAGAAGTGTGTGATTTGTTAGTGTGACGATCAGTGTTTTGTGCTCGTAAGTGTTGAATATTTGTGTTTCTCCAGCTGTGGTTGCGTGTGGCATTGCACGGGATTTTCTGGATTCTTGTGGTGCCTTAAGATATTGCAGGTTTTTCTTGTTTATACTGCTGCGGTTGTTTTTATATGAATAATTATATCACACGACGAGTGAAACGGGGCACATGGACACAGGCTGTGATTATTTGACGGTTGGCACTCTGGCAGCGAGACACTCCCTGACCTCACAGGACCCATAATGACAGTAGCAGACGCTCAGAGACGGGTCAGAGCCGCAGGTGCAGATGTCTGCCGTCTGTGTGTGTGTGTGTGTGTGTGTGTGTGTGTGGTAATAGCCTCTCCAGACCTTGCCCTGTGCCTCTGTAAAACGAGTCCCTCCACCCTAATTCTCATTTTCGTCTCTCACCCTATAACCCTGAACCCATCCATCTCCAGCATTATCACTGCACACACACACACACACACACACATCGATCACACCAGCATGTGTCTGTTAGTGCTGTGATGCTGTACGTTCTCTAGCCACATTAAACAGCATTCACAACCCATTTGACTTCAGTCATGTGACGTATTTCAGCGTCATATAGGGCAGGATTGGATATTTTCCTATCAGAAATGGGATTTACATGTTTAATGAAATATTGCTTATTTATTAAATGTATTAAATTAAAGTTTTTATTATTAAGTTTTATTTTATTTTGATTTGACATGCATGAATGAAGTTTGAAAAATAAGACAAAGGTAAATCTACGCTTTTTGTCGGTGATGCAGCATCTTAAAGTTTTCTTTGTTCTTAAAGTGAACTCATTTCCAGCAGATTGATTTGAAAAAGCAGCATTACTGTTGGCATTCATTGAGAGTCTTGTTGAAAAGTTGTCTATTTATTCCTCTCTTTTTTTTTTAATATCTAGATTTAATTTGATTTTTTAAATATAATTGTATAAATATTTTTTTTTATATGTATATATTTTTACACTTTATGTAAAATGTATGTTTTGTTTGCTTTTTATATTATGATTTTGTTTGTGTGTGTGTGTGTATGTATGTATGTATGTATATATATATATATATATATATATATATATACATATATATATATATACATATATATATACATATATTTTTTATGTCTTGTTATAAAAAACAAAAACAAAAATATTTATATATAATTTTTTATGTATTTAATTATTATAATATTTTTATTTTACATGGACATGACATGACACAGACATGACACAGACATGATGCATTGTGAAAGAAAATTTCATAATTTTCATTTTATGTCTCCAAACCTGTTTTTTTTTTTTTATTGTATGGTGTTTTCATCTGCCAATAAGAGTTTATCGGTTTAACATACAGTATTTAACTGTTTAAAGCCATTCTGCAGAATTACACAGAAAAAAAAAGTATAGCACAGAAAATCTTCAGAAAAGTATTCAAATTCCTCATATTCTCTAACTCTCCTGTGCTTTATTTCAGGTTTTTTTGGGGGGGATTTCTTCACTAGTAGAAATATTTAGCGCTGTGCCGAACTCTGAGGTTACAGACAGCAGCAAAGCCGTTTCAGAGGCCAGAGTCCTGAACTGTCTTTCATCTTTTAACAGTTGTCTCCGTCGGCCTCTGAGGGTCCTGTGCCAAACCCAGCTGAAGTCTTTCTCCACCGCTCTCATAGTCGTCAAACGCTCTGGCCTGAACCGTACCTCAGCCCCCCTTAAAATTTACAACGGAAAAACTTTCCTCTGCAGTTCTAATGCCTTTTTTTTGGACCCTTTTCCAAAGCCTGTTTCTGGCGGCGTTGTAACACCCGACATTTTATGTGTTTTCAAAGCAGAAGAAACGAGGGTCACGGCCAGGTTTCGTACACCTGTGTAGGAAGTCGCGGCCTAGCGGTTCAAATCCAGTCGCCCGGCTCTCCACGTTCAGCACAGGAAGTGAACGCTCAGACAAAAGGGAGGGCGAACGGCACTTCAAACATGACGACAAACAAATAAACGGGCCAGAAACACACCTCAGGTGCCAGACGGAGAGACAGCGTGGCGTTTTTCTGCTTTTCTTTATGTGCGCTAGTGAAAAAAGTTTTAATGAGAGCATTTGCTTGTATCTTATAAAAACACGAGAATGTAAGGTGATAAAACTTTTAATGAGGTGACACCCAAACTTCCACCCAGAGAGCCAAAAGGTAAACAAGCCTCTCCAATCGCCGCGATTATGGCAGAGAATGAGTACAAAATAAATCCCTATAAATATCCAAGCATTTAATACAGCTCTCAATTTAACGATGCCCCGTTTTTTACAGCTTGGAAAATGGCCAGTTAGTGTCGGTCCGGCCCGTTTGCCGGTACAGAATCTGGGCTCAGTCTGCGGTCAGCTGCCGTTCTTCTCACTAGCTTACCTCAAACCACAACGCTTTATTTTAATATTTCAATAAGTTGTGGTGGGTGAGTGGGAGAGCCGAGCCG
The DNA here is from genome assembly GCA_037043235.1 of Rhodeus uyekii. Taxonomy (NCBI): domain Eukaryota; kingdom Metazoa; phylum Chordata; class Actinopteri; order Cypriniformes; family Acheilognathidae; genus Rhodeus; species Rhodeus uyekii. The sequence goes on from JAWRVZ010000237.1 coordinate 448,512, forward strand.
GTTTCCTGGCAGACGTGTGGTGTGGAGCTGTGACTCCGTCTGTTTCGCCGAGTTTCGTCAGGTATCAACAGGATCTGCAAGCTTTCGTGTTATTCTGTTGCAGCTGATCAGATAAATAGTCATAATTAACAATATTTAGTTTGCACGGATACAAGGTTGAATGTAACAGCATTAATTTGTTGTAAGGAATATATGTATATATGTAAGGAATAACTGATGAGAGAATTAATTTTTCAATAGTTCAATGGCCTGGGGTCAATTATTCTGCTTATACTATGATTACCACACCTTAAAACACTGTTCAGGTGAGACATAATGTCCAAAATGTCATTTTAGAGCCAGTAATGGAGGCTCAGCCACTGACAGCAGACAGATACAGAGAGAGAGAGAGAGTGTGTATGTGAGATTGTCTCAACAGTGTTGGGCAGCAACAGCCCGACTGTCAGTTTATCTGCTTCAAAAACAGCGCTGTTATTTTCTCGCTCATGAGAAATGTCGTTTTTGATAAAACCATCAGAGCAGTGCTGATAACGTGAGTGTGTGTGAGTGTGCTTTCGTTCTGTATGTGTGTGCGTTTGTGTTGGAGAGAGAGCAGGAGAAAGAGAGTATGTGCTTTCAGTGCATAATAAAGTGTACAAATGAACTAAAAACATGGAAATAATTTGTAGTTTTTATCCTATTGTTTACTATATTTATTTGTGTGGTCAGTGCCGTTTTTGGATTTGGTTCTTCTGCTGTTGTCGGCTGTAAAGAGATTTGAAATGACGGCCTGAAACCACTTTAGCCATTCAATCAGAATCATGCATTCAACACCCCATAGTATAAATAGTCATTGTTAAACAGCACAATATTTAGTTTAAGGTTGACTGTAACACAGCAAAAAATATTTAATCTGTTTTTTATAAACAATATTTAATTCATATATATATATATCCTATCATTAAAACACAGATATAATATACATAATTATGTATAAATAATTTTAAACTGTTAGTTATTATATTTAGTTATTTTAGCATTATTTTATTACATAAAGTTAAATTAAATAAAAATGCTGCTTTGTCAACTAGATAAAATAAAATATTTTTTCACTTAATGATTATTTTATTTCAAAAAAAATTTTTTTGTTAATTAAGTCGTAACTATAACCGTGGTGAGAGCGTCAGAAGGGCGGAGTCATGTTTGCGTGGGCGGAGCTGAGAGTCTTTCTGCCGTAGAGTTTCATTGTGTGTGCGTTCAGTCCGCTGGGACGCAGTGTTTTGTATTCTTGAGAACCTTGTTTGTTTACTGATCTTTATAAGCGATTATTCTATGGGATGTTGCTCCGGGCAGCAGTTTACATGGCCAGTGAGATCAGTTACTGGTGTTTATGAGTTTGTAAGACCAATCTTTTTTAGTGTTTCCCATGCCAAAGAATTGCTCTCTCTCTCTCTCTCTCTCTCTCTCTCTCTCTCTCTCTCTCTCTCTCTCTCCCTCTCTCCCTCTCTATCTCCCTCTCCCTTTCTCTCTCTCTCTCTTTTCCCAGTGGCACGGCTCCCATGATGCACCCTGCCTTCCTGGCCACAGCCCACGCATTAGAGCGGCCATTGATAAATAGCCTCATGTACGGCCTTCACGATTAATTTCTGCCCGTCAGCAGTGTGAGGGCTGTGGCTTCGGGGGTTTATGTTGGCAGACGTGCGGCGTAGGTTGAGTATTCGAAGGGTGCGGCATCGTTCCAAAAAAAACAGTTCTTTTCGGCCACCAGTGCCTGAAAAAACTGCCATGAATCCGGAGAACATGGACTCTGATGTGAAGTTAAAGAGCTGGGAAAAGTGGAAATACTGCATTGTTGTATTTCCTAGCTCTTTGCAAAATATTGTTCCCTCATTTCTCTCGTCATGTTCTGCTGCTCTTCACAAAACAAAGCCTGGCTCGGCCATCCCTCATTCAGAAGGAACTGGGCTCTTAGCCTCTAAATAAAGTCCCGGAGGTTTTCCAGAGATGATGGAGAGCGCTTTGACGTCTCAGTTCGAGCAGCATGCCAGACTCTCAGGGTCTCCAACCAACAGCACGATATCTGGGGAGAAATTCAACAAACTGTGTGTCAATTTGCCAAAAGACTTAAAACGCAGAGCGCTTTGATTTGTTATGAACTCCTTGTAAATATCTCAGCATCGAGCTCCAGGTCCTCCAGAGGCGGTGTTGATTTTCTCCACTTGTTTGCGTGGGTTTTTTCCCTCCTCGCATTATGGTTGAGTTGTGCATTGGAAGCCAAAGACATTTGAGGAGTGTTAATTGCAGAAAAAAGTCGTCCAGGTGCATTTTTGTAAGGCTTTCCCATAAGTCTTTAAGATTTATGTTTCACTAACATTTGTAGTAAATAAACTATTTTTTCCCCCATTTGTGTTTTTTTTAAAGAAAATGAGTCATGCTTGGCAGTGAGTTTTGCATGGACATATTTGTAGAAAGGGGAGGCTGGTTTCCTGGGCGAAGCAATGCGGTTTGCGAATGATACGTTTCTTGCAAAAATGTAATTTCATCAGCATGCACAACTGCTTTTGCGTTGCTGCCATTAGTGAAGAAGTCATTTTATGCTGGTCTGGTCTGTAGATATAGCGGGCTACGCATCAAAGTTTAGTGTCTGCTGCTGTTCGCTCACTTCATTGGAATGGGATGAAACTTGGTAAAGGTTTTGCCACTTGCTGTGTGAACTTTAGAAGATGGCTGAGAACGTCGCACCACAAACTTTAATTTCGCATGTTGGTAGCACAATTTAACATTAACTACAAAGTTGCTGCCATGAATGATCAGAAATTAACAGATTGCTAAGGTGTTCTGGGTGGTTGCTAAGGTGTTGCTAGGCAGTTGCTAGGGTATCCGGGGTGGTTGCTAGGGAGTTGCTAGGGTATCCTGGGTGGTTGCTAGGGTGTTGGTAGGTGGTTGCTAGGGTAACCAGAGTGGTTGCTAAGTTGCTGCTAGGGTATTCTGGGTTGCTAGGGTGATGCTAGGCGGTTGCTAGGGTAATCAGAGTGGTTGCTAGGGTGTTGCTAAGCAGTTACGATTGTATCCTGGGTGGTTGCTAGGGTGTTGCTAGGCAGTTGGTAGGGTATCCGGGGTGGTTGCTAGGGAGTTGCTAGGGTAGCCACATGATTCGACATAGGACATGATTCGAAAAGGTTAAATAGTATTATTTGCAGTCAAAACTGAGCGAATTGGAAATGAATGCGAGACTAATTTCATCTTTTGGAAATGTTTGGTACTCAATCAGTTTTTACTGAAAGCTCAAGTTTGGATCACAGCTTGTTTAGATTTTCTTAGAGTAAAATGTGTTTTGGGAAATATATATTTAATATACAAAAAAAGATATTGTATTTTTGTGCATTTTTCATAAGAAATTTAACATTTTAGAATTTTTCAAGTTCATTTTTTAAACCTTTTTTCACTTCAGCAATAATCTGCCAAGTGTAGCTTTTAAAAATCTCCAAAGAATTGAAGATAGGAGTTACATTATCAAGTCCATGCTCAAAAAGTAAACAAAGGCTGCATAAAATATAATTTAGTACCATAAAAATAAAAATACAAAACATAAAAAATTAAATAAAACATTAACTAAAATATAGTACAATTATTTAATTGAAAACAAAAACAACCAGATGGTTAAAGGTGCAGTTATAATCTAATTATGTTAATAATTATTATGTTCATTAATATTAATTATGTTTTAACTGAAAGCAACTTATCTTTAAACAGGTCGTATCCATTGTTTTGTCTCGAGACGCACACCAGTAATGCTTTTGCTCAGGCATGTTTGAACTAAGACCTAATCCTGGCTTAATCTAAGCCCTGTCTGTGGAACTGGCATGTTCACTGCATTTCATTCCAGCTCTATTCCGGTTAAAAGATTTAGTTAACAATAATAACCCAGCTGACTTGTCACCACTGAATTGGGTTACATTTCATATACATGCGGTATTTTGTTTGTAATACTGGGTATTTCCCACTGTTTT
>JAWRVZ010000237.1:457500-547500 GCA_037043235.1 Rhodeus uyekii
TGTGAATATATAGTAAAGTGTCATTTATTCCTGTGATTAAAGCTGAATTTATTAGATGATAAATACAGTAAAACAGTGTAATATTATATCAGTGTAAAACAGCTGTTTTCTATGTGAATATATAGTAAAGTGTCATTTATTCCTGTGATTAAAACTGAATTTATTAGATGATAAATACAGTAAAACAGTGTAATATTATATCAGTGTAAAACAGCTGTTTTCTATGTGAATCTATAGTAAAGTGTCATTTATTCCTGAGATTAAAGCTGAATTTATTAGATGATAAATACAGTAAAACAGTGTAATATTATATCAATGTAAAACAGATGTTTTCTATGTGAATATATAGTAAAGTGCCATTTATTCCTGTGATTAAAGCTGAATTTATTAGATGATAAATACAGTAAAACAGTGTAATATTATATCAGTATAAAACAGCTGTTTTCTATGTGAATATATAGTAAAGTGCCATTTATTCCTGTGATTAAAGCTGAATTTATTAGATGATAAATACAGTAAAACAGTGTAATATTATATCAGTATAAAACAGCTGTTTTCTATGTGAATATATAGTAAAGTGCCATTTATTCCTGTGATTAAAGCTGAATTTTCAGCATCATTCTGATATGATGATTTGCTGATAAAGAAACATTAATGATAATGTTATTAATGTTATTAAAGTTATAAAACATTATAAAGGTTTTTTTACTGCGGCTCTTGATCAATTCAATGCGTCCTTGCTAAATAAATGTTATTATTATTATTATAATTTTCAGTCTTTTTGACCCCAATCTTTTAAACAGTAGTGTATTTATAAAGTTCTAGAGAATAAAGCTTAATTTGATCCTCCAATTACCTTTGACTTTATTAATATTAATCATAGTTAGGTTTAAAGAATTAAACAAACCCCAGCAGTATTTATTAACTAATACCTAAAAGATTGTGCTTAGCTTTTTGTGCATAAACGTACAAAGAAACAATCTGATACCGTCAGCCTCCAGATCTCCAGATCTCACACTGAGACGGATCAGGAAATTCCTCTGTGTGTGAGCGCGGAGCCGCGGGCATCAGACGCACAAGACAGCATCCACTCAGCACTTTACATGCTCACAACACGGCACCTCGCACATTCTCTGACACAGTACACTTTAATGCTTCAGAGAAGCAAGCTGCCTCGTTGGCTTCATCAAAATGTCAGTGTGGTTGTTTCTTAGGCCAATATGTCTAATAAAGTTGCAGCGTTGGCAACACTAGGCTGAGTGAACCTCAGAAACTGTTCTGCAAATAAAGGCTTGAACATCTCGCCCTTCACACACAACCAGAGCAGATATACTGTCTTTCAGTGGACACTGTGTGTGTGTGTGAGAGAGAGAGAGAGAGAGAGTGCGCGTGTGTGTGTGTGCGTGTGTGTGAAAAAGAGAGAGAGGGAGTGTGTGTGTGATAGAGAGAGAGCTAGTGCGTGCATGTGTGTGTGTGTGTGTCTGTGTGAGATACAGAGTGCGTGTGTGTGTGAAAGGGAGAGAGAGAGTGCGTGTGTATGCATGTGTGTGTGTGTGTGTGTGTGTGAGATACAGAGTGCGTGTGTGTGAAAGAGAGAGAGAGAGAGAGAGTGCGTGTGTATGTATGTGTGTGTGTGTGTGTGTGTGTGTGTGTGTGTGTGTGTGTGTGTGTGTGTGTGTGTGTGTGTGTGAAAGAGAGAGACAGAGAGATTGTGTGTGTGTGTGTGTGTGTGCATGTGTGTGTGTGTATGTATGTGTGTGTGTGTGTGTGTGTGTGTGTGTGTGTGTGTGTGTGTGAAAGAGAGAGACAGAGAGAGTGTGTGTGTGTGTGTGTGTGTGTGTGCGAGAGAGAGAGAGAGGTCCTGTCACTGTGTTACTCTGATTGCACTTGGCTCACACCTCTATGAGGATCATTAGACATCCTGACACACACTGAAGTCCTTTAAAACATCCAACTTCATCTTTCTTTTTTAAGATGTATCTCTCCAGATCTCAGCCATAAATCTGTATCCTTATTAAATCCAGCATGATAAGGATAAATGTGAAGATTAATCTCACCAGTAACATTTGATACTGTGTTAAGTTCTAGATGGATGACTTGATAATCTGAGGAGTGTTTTAAAAAGCATTTGAAATTCCTTGTTAACAGTGTTGCTGAATAAACGCATCAGGCTTTAGCAGTCTGCACTACGACTTCAGTCTTTCTGCTCCAAAATGTCACGTTTAATTCAATGTGTTACTTGCTGTTTCTTTGTGATTGTGAAATTTACTAGCTCTTCCTCTCCTTTTTTTGTTTTCAGTGTAAAAACATTGTGCTCTAGTTGTAACTTCTTGACTTCTTGTAAACTTCTCTTTTTGTGTTTCACAGGTAAAAGAAACACATGAGGTGAGTAACTGACAGAAATGTTTTTTTTTTTTTTTTTAGCTGAACTATCTCTTTAAGAAATGTGGCTTTGAGATGCACGCACACAAGATAAAGAGGCTGAGCGAGAGATGTGGACACAGAGGAGAGATATTTAATTTCTGATTTATGTCTGCAGTGCGGCTTAAATGCAGCATGAACAAATCCCAGAGGAAACACAGCAGTTCAGACGCTTTACACCAAACCTGACAAGATCTAGATCTGAAGAAACACAGTCTCATCTGGCAGCTGCTTGAGATTGAGTGTGATAAAGACTATGAACAACCTCCTAATGGTGAGAATTAAACTTTGACATTTCATTGAGAAGAGGTGCGCTATTACTTTTCTAAGTGAATTCACGTAAAACAGGTGGAAAAAAGGGTCCAGATTTACCCTGAAGACCCGAGCCATATCTAGAGACTTAAAGTCCAACTGAAGTGTGTTGAACAGCGCAGAATTATTCAATCTGTTGATGTAATTTCCACTGAAACAAAAAGAGGGTGGGGCTTATCGAGAAGCTCCTCCCATTTTTTAAACAGCCAATAGCGTTTAGTTTCTATCTCAGCTCAGAGCCGTTGATCTCCATAAAGCCGCAGTTTCCTCCTGATCTCTCTCCGTTCCTCCTCTAATCTCCTCCATCTCTCTTTAAAACACATGATTGTGTGCAGAACTCAAACGGGTGGATGTGTTTCTCCTCTAATCTCCTCCATCTCTCTCTAAAACACATGATTGTGTGCAGAACTCAAACGGGTGGATGTGTTTCTCCATCACATGATCCGCTCTGGTCTGTCGGGTCTCTGGATCTGTGGTGCTTCACTGACACTAACGTCAATCCAGACTTCATTCCCCCAATGAAAGATATTCCCACTGTCTGAATCCTCCCTGTCCCCGATATAGTGACTATGAGCCGTTCATCATGTAGAAAACAGTGTGTGAACGAGTGACCGATTTCAGCCGCAGCTTCAGCCTCTGATTATAATGAAGGGGGCGGAGCTTCAGATTCTAGAGAGCAGCTGATTGGACAGAAAATCTGAGTGCAAATCATTGATCATTGATTTTTGGAGAAAGTGAAAGACTGCAAGTTTTGAATGTTTGTTTCTTCTAAATATGAATTTTATCATTGTTTTGGAGCACGAGCTTATAGATAATTGTGGGAATTCTGGGAATGTAATTTTTTTTGTCCTTTTGTCTTTTTGTCCCATTAGATCTACTACAATTTTTCAAATGAAGTTGCTGGTCAAGAGTTTATTTTTTGGGGTAAATAATTAATACTTTTATTCCACATTGATGCATTAAACTGACCATAAGTGACTGTAAAGAAATCATTTTACAAAATATTTCTATTTTTAACAAATATTTAACTTTAGGATGGTGTATTTTCTTGTGTTGTTTCTCGCTGTAGGTTCACGTCTCTTCACCTCTCATTCACCACCACCCTGAAAATTCGTCCCCGTCACACTCGTCCCCAGCCACAGTGACGTTCATTGTTTGTTTTGTGTTCTGCTCAGTCAAGCAATAGCTGATTTCTTTTCTTAAAGATTATCCGCAGATCTCCGGCAGTAAAGTGAGAGGAAATGATCCTGGACTGGAGTGCTGGGAGGGCGAGGGCAAATGGATGGAGAGGCCGGTCTTATCTGTGGGACCGCTCCGTTTCCAAAACCCCTGGGCTGGAGAACTGGATCCGGCAGGTCCACGACCGCCCACTACCTGCAGGCTCAAATAGCCTCTCTGGTGTTTTCATGATGCATGATCTGGAGCGAAAGTTCTTGTGAGAGCCTCTGCTGAGAAAACATACTTTGCCTTCTTCAACACGTCAGGTGACAAACGCTCCGTCGGTGTAACTCTTTCCTTGCCAAACTCAGTCTAAACACGACCTCTAGCTGCATTAAGATGGGTTCTTTTGGCCACCTAGATGTTTATGGCAGTTTTGTTTTATGCCTTTGATAACTGAAATTAAAGAAATATAAATTAAATTAAATGATTGTCTTGGCGACTTACTGAAATAAGATAAAATTATTAAAACTAAACTGAAATATTAAAACAAAAAGCTCATTCAAAATTCACCCAAAAATGAAAATGATCCACAGGAGGCTTTTTAAAAGAAGAAATACAGTAGAAATAATAACAACAGTAACAATAAAAGTAATAATAACAATACCAATAATAAAAGGGACAAAGGAGGAAGAGAAAATATACCATAAGAGTACAAGAGTGAAAAATGACATTTTTTAAGTTATTAAAAAAAGACTTTAATTGACTTGAAATGAGTAGGTGCTCGACTCTCATGAACGCAAGGGATTACAGTTTATAAAGTCATGAATATGGATATTTTTCTCACAAAAACAGTTCCCAATTACAAAGCTGGGAAGAGCCAGGATATTATTAAATGTAACTGATTGTGTTTGGCTGACAGAAGAAAGTCATTTCAGTAAATTACGGGATGATTTTTGGGTGAACTGACCCTTTAAAGCGAGAGTCGTTGAATCAATCACTCAAGCGATCTGATTCTGCTGATTCACTCAGAGACAAGACAAGTGTCTGTCTTTATGAGTGAGTCATTAAGAACAATTCGCTCGAAAAACGTGGATTCGTTCTGTAACGAAATGTTACTGTGTTTCTCTGCGACAACAAGAAAACGAGAGAGGCAGAGTCATTTTTTTGCCCCATTTCTTGCTCTTGCATGTTCATTTTTTTGAGCACATTTTTGAGGCTTGACACTGTCCGTCCCCATTGTAAACACTGTATTAGTGCTTGTTTTAGGGTGAACTATTACTCAAAGTGGATTTATGGCGATCTCAGTGCAGGTGTTTGTTTCGGTGAGCGGAGGGGGTTCTGCTTTACAGCTCGAGACATTTTTAAAAATCATTTTCACTGTAAAAGGTCTCCTGCGCTTTGCCTACTGTTCACACACGGAAACATGAACTGCCCTGCACGGACGCTGTCATTGTCTCCTCACTGTATTTCTTCTCATTTTCTTTCTTATTCAAGATCAATATTTACCCAGCAGACCCTGGGGCTCAGGATTACCTCATATTCTCCAGGTCCAGCTGTGCTTTCTCAGCGTCTCCATAGCAACCTCAGGAATGTGCACATCATGTTTATCCTACTGCCAGGAAAACAGAGAGAGAGAGAGAGAGAGAGAGAGAGAGAGAGAGAGAGAGAGAGAGAGTGTTTGAGGAAAGGTTTCTCTCAGTCCTTCATTTGAGTCACAGATACCTGTCTTACACTGGTGGTTTGTATTAAAATTAATACCTTTTCCTTTCATGTGACACATAATGAGTAGCAGATACTCTACCATTCATAAGTTTTTTTTTATTCTTAATTTATTCCTGGGATTAAAGTTGAATTTATTAGATGATAAATACAGTAAAACGTCTCGGGTTACGTATGTAACCCTGGTTCCCTGAAGGGGAACGAGACGCTGCGTCAGAAAACGCTAGGGGAAACCCTTGACGTCAGTCACGTGAAGATGTGTACAACCAATGGGAATTTTACGCGTGTGAATGCGAGTCACGGAAGTGACGTCATGAACAGAGCATAAAAGCGCGCCGGAACCCGGAAGTGACAGCAAAAGAGTGTCTGAAGCGGGCCCGGAGGCGCAAGGAGCTGAGGCGAAGACGCAGCGTCTCGTTCCCCTTCAGGGAACCAGGGTTACATACGTAACCCGAGACGTTCCCTTTCATGGGAACTTCGAGCTGCGTCAGAAAACGCTAGGGGAACGTTATACCAACGTCACCTCAGCGACGCCGGCCTACGGATGTGTCTCAGCTCACTGAGAGAGCACCCTCGTTCCCGGAGCGGAATCGAGATCTAACTGATAGAATCTCATAAAGGTGTGCGGTGAGGACCAGCCAGCCGCAGCACAAACATCAGCAAGGGAAACTCCTGAGAGAAACGCCTTGGAGGTCGCCACGCTCCTAGTGGAGTGGGCCCGGACCCTCAGGGGAGAAGCATGTCCGGCCGACTCATAAGCCAGACAGATAGCCTCGACTATCCATCGGCTTAGGGTTTGTTTGGAAGCTGGAGCCCCCTCAGGGGTCCCAAAACAAACGAACAGTTGGTTTGACTTACGCCAGGTAGCAGTCCTGAGGACGTAAGCGTCCAGTACTCGTACTGGACAGACCTTGTTCTTTCGCTCCTGCTCATGATCGTCAAAGGGGGGAGGACAGAAGGCCTGTAGCATGATAGACCGAGCCACGTTCGTAAGAACCTTAGGGACATAGCCTGGCCTCGGGTGAAGAAAAACCTTCGTCATCCCGGGCGCAAACTCGAGGCAAGAAGGAACCACCGAGAGAGCTTGAAGATCCCCGACCCTCTTAAGCGAGGTGATAGCCAGCAAAAGAAGGGTCTTTAGGGAGAGGAGTTTAATAGGAAGCTCCTCTAATGGTTCAAAGGGTGCCTGGGACAGGCCTTGGAGTACCAAAGACAAGTCCCAGGCAGGAACCCTGGTCTGTGCCACAGGTCTCAGCCTTAGAGTGCCACGAAGGAAACGAGAGACTAGGGGGTCCCTGCCCAAGGACACCCCTCCCAAAGGTATGTGGCAAGCCGCTATGGCAGCCACATAAACCTTCAAGGTAGAAGGGGCCAACCCTGTCGCAAACTTCTCCTGCAGGAACTCCAGCACTTTGCCAACGGGACAGGTTACTGGGTTTAACTGCCTTACGCTACACCAAGCAGAGAAGAGTTTCCACTTTAGAGCGTAGAGTTTCCTCGTGGAGGGAGCTCTGGACTGAAGGATGGTCTCTACAACCTCGGCTGTGAGACCAGATTCGAAGAACTGGACCCCCTCAGGGGCCAGACCTTCAGCTTCAGAAGTTCTGGACGGGGGTGAATAACCCAACCCTCCGCCTGGGACAGAAGATCCCCCCTGACCGGAATCTCCCAGGGGACTCCGTCTAGGAGGGATATCAGGTCCGAGAACCAGATCCTGCTGGGCCAAAAGGGGGCCACCAGCGTGAGACGGACCCTGTCCCGACGAACTTTGGCCAGAACTCCCGGGAGCAGAACAATCGGGGGAAAAGCGTACAGGTGTAGCCTCGGCCACACCTGCATCATGGCATCCTGCCCCAGCGGCGCTGGGTACGTTAAGGAGAACCATAGAGGGCAATGAGTATTCTCGACCGAGGCAAACAGGTCTACCTGTGCCTTCCCGAATCTCTTCCAAATCTGCTCCACCACCTCGGGGTGGAGCCGCCATTCCCCGGGCCTCGGCCCCTGCCTCGACAGGAAGTCTGCTCCTATGTTCTGGACTCCAGGGATGTGAGCTGCCCTGAGTGAGAGCAGCTTGCCCTGGGCCCAGAGAAGAACTTGTCTCGCCAATTTGTACATCGGACGAGAACGAAGACCTCCCTGGTGATTGATGTAAGCCACCACTGTCATGCTGTCTGTGAAAACAGTGACATGATGCCCAATTAGGTCTGGGAGGAAAGCAAGTAGCGCTCTGCGGACCGCCAGTAACTCCAGCAGGTTTATGTGCCAGGACTGGTGCCGCAGGCTCCAAAGCCCTTGTGAGGAGCGGTCCCTCAGAACCGCCCCCCAACCTGTGAGGGAGGCATCCGTTGACAGAGTTACTCGTCGAGACGGAGCCCCCAACACGGGGCCTTGTGACAGGAACCAGATGTTCTTCCACAGGGTCAAGGTGCGTAGGCATCGCCTCGTGACCTTGATTGTGCGAAGCGGGTTGCCCCTCGGGGAAAACCCTTTGGTCCTGAGCCACCACTGCAGGGGTCTCATGTGCAGCAGGCCGAGCGGTATAACGCTGGACGCTGCTGCCATGAGCCCTAACACTCTCTGAAAGTGTTTGACAGTGCGTAGCTGGCCTAATTTTATGCTCTCGACAGTTGATTGAATGGAATGAATGCGCCCGGGGGATAGCCGAGCAGACATTGTTTCCGAGTCCCAAATGACTCCCAAGAAGGTGGTTCTCTGAGCAGGAGAAAGCACACTCTTCTTGGTGTTCAACCTTAACCCCAGCTCTTGCATGTGAGCAAGCACGACATCTCGATGACGTGCTGCTAACTGAGACGATTGGGCTATTACTAGCCAATCGTCTATATAATTGAGGACACGGATGCCCTGTAACCGCAACGGAGCCAGTGCAGCGTCCACGACCTTCGTGAACGTGCGGGGTGAGAGCGATAGGCCGAACGGAAGTACACGATACTGGTACGCCTTCCCCCCGAAGGCGAACCGTAGGAACTTCCGATGCTGAGGAAGGATGGAGATGTGGAAGTATGCGTCTTTTAGGTCGATTGTGACGAACCAGTCCTCGGACCTGATATGCGTCACAATCTGCCTGAGCGTCAACATTTTGAATTTTAGACGCAAGATAGTGCGATTTAGAAGACGCAAATCCAGAATGGGCCGCAACCCTCCATCCTTCTTCGGAACTATGAAGTATCGGCTGAAGAAACCGGACTGTCTGTCTGTAAGGGGCACATACTCGATGGCCCCTTTCTCCAGCAGAGAGTCTACTTCCTGTTCCATAATCAGAGCCTGCTGGGGCCCTACCGCGGACGATAGGATCCCCATAAAACGGGGTGGTGAAGCCCCGAATTGAATTTTGTACCCGGAGGTTACTGTGCGCAGGACCCATTGAGAGATGCCCGGCAGACGCAACCATGCGGCCTGGAACTCTACTAAGGGAATCAGCCTCTCGAGACTGATCTCTGATACGAGCAGAGACACCACAGGGCCGGGGTTTCCGGACACCGTACTGGTGGAATGCTCTAGGACCCTCCTTAGAGGGGGCAGTGCCTCCGAGACGGGCTCCCTCGGGAACCGGACACGGAGCTGACCGCCTTGGTGCGGCTTGCCTCTGGCGTCAGGAACGCTTAGAGGTAGCCTTCTTGGCATTTAGGACGTTCCTCAGATCCATCCTTTTACCAGAAGGCTGGGCCCGAGAGTGTTGTCCCGACCTCCCTTTATTAGGGGGAGGTAAACGAGATGCAACACTCTCCTTCTGTGAGGCCCTGTACGAGGAACTGCGAGCCCGTGTTTGGCTACTGGGCTCACGTGAAGGGTGGCGGGGAAGGACTTTGCTGAACGCCACCTGCTGTCGTGCAGCCTCCTGAAACTTATCGACAACGCTTTTTACGGCGTCGCCGAACAAGCCCGAAGGGGACAGAGGGGCGTCCAACAAAACGAACTTGTCCTTATCCTTTATGGCTGAAAGATTGAGCCATAAATGCCTCTCCGTAGCCACCAGAGCTGCCATTGAGCGCCCGACAGAGAAGGCCGTTTCTCTAGTGGCTCGGAGAGACAAATCCATGGCCCGACGCAGCTCTGCCACTGCTTCGGGACCAATACCGCCACCTTGATCGAGGTCTCCCAGCAAATCTGCTTGGTAGGCCTGCAGCAGTGCCGTGGTGTGCAGGCACGCTGCAGCCTGACTAGAGGCAGAATATGCTTTTCCCACCAGTGATGATGTGACTCGCAACGGTTTGGTGGGGAGCGCCGGGGCTTTAATAGTGGATGCCGAATGGGGCACAAGGTATCCCGCAAGAGCCTCGTCCACCTTCGGCATCCCTCCGTAACCGTAAGGATGAGCTCCGGTAAGAGTAGCGTACATCGCACTAGACGATGTATGCACCCTATCGGAAGCTGGCTTCTTCCAAGATCTCGACACCTCAGTATGGAGATCCTGGAAGAAAGGCATTGCCCGGCGCTGGGGAGCGACACGAGCCGGAAGGTAACGCTCATCCAACTTACTTTTGCTGGGACGGGCGTTCCTAGTCTCTGCCGGCCAATCAATATCCAAACGAGAGACTGCTCGTGTCACAACCTCGATCAGTTCCTCGTACGCCGGTGAAGAGGGTGGCGAAGCCTCCTCAACCGGATCGATGCTAATCACCTCCTCCTCCTCAGAGCAGGATAATGACAGCACCGAAGTCCCAGTCGGATTGGAAGAAACCGCGCCTGAAACGCGTGCTTCCAACCTCCGGCTGGAACTGGGATCAGCACAGTCGAACTGCGAGGCGGGCTCACCCGCCCCGCAACCTTCCGTGAGATCCATTTGCGATCCCCAAGATTGAGAACGCCGCCGAGCCTCAGCCGCAGCGGGTCCCGAACCTTGAAGAACGCGAGTCTGGTTAGTATCCGCAAATACTGCCAGACGGGAGCGGAGAGTACGCAATGAGAACCTCTCGCAGTTCTCACAATCACCGCCCTCAAGCGCTGACCGAGCGTGCTCCGCTCCCAGACAGACAACGCACTGAATGTGTGTGTCCTTTCCCGTAATGAAACGAGTGCAAGGAGAAACACACGATCTAAATGTCTGCTCCGCCATAATCACAACGCAATCCAATGGGAGGTTTGAAACTCGCAAGCACAAACTCTCTGACACACGCACGCTGAAGACACTCAAAGCTGTCACTTCCGGGTTCCGGCGCGCTTTTATGCTCTGTTCATGACGTCACTTCCGTGACTCGCATTCACACGCGTAAAATTCCCATTGGTTGTACACATCTTCACGTGACTGACGTCAAGGGTTTCCCCTAGCGTTTTCTGACGCAGCTCGAAGTTCCCATGAAAGGGAACAGTGTAATATTATATCAGTGTAAAACAGCTGTTTTCTGTGTGAATATATAGTAAAGTGTCATTTATTCCTGTGATTAAAGTTGAATTTATTAGATGATAAATACAGTAAAACAGTGTAATATTATATCAGTGTAAAACAGCTGTTTTCTATGTGAATATATAGTAAAGTGTCATTTATTCCTGTGATTAAAGTTGAATTTATTAGATGATAAATACAGTAAAACAGTGTAATATTATATCAGTGTAAAACAGCTGTTTTCTATGTGAATATATAGTAAAGTGTCATTTATTCCTGTGATTAAAGCTGAATTTATTAGATGATAAATACAGTAAAACAGTGTAATATTATATCAGTGTAAAACAGCTGTTTTCTATGTGAATATATAGTAAAGTGTCATTTATTCCTGTGATTAAAGTTGTATTTTCAGCATCATTACTCCACTCTTCAGTGTCACGTGATCTTTTCTAATCATTCTGATATGATGATTTGATGCTCAAGAAACATTTATGATTATTATCAACGTTGAAAACAGTTGTGCTGCTTCATATTTCTTTGGAAAACGTGATGCATTTTTTGTTGTAACATCGTAAGTGTCTTTACTGAGACTTTTGATCAATTTAATGCATCCTTGCTGAATAACAGTATTAATTTCTTTCCAAAACTGTGTCTTTGAATAGCAGTGTCAGAATTACCAGACTCAGGACATCTTCTGAGAATTTCATACATTCTGAGAGCAATGCCCATAATACCAATACGGAGGCTTTGACAACATAATGTTACATTAATTCACCTCTTGCAGAATATTGAAAACAAAAAAGTTAAATTTAACATAGAGTTTAATAAAATCAGACCGAATAACTGAACCCGCTGTCATTTTGGTTGTGCTCACATCATTTTCAACAATTTATTAAATCAATCCAGAGATATGTAATTATGCTATTTTTGACGACAGTTTTGGTTCAAACGCTGTTAACGTCTCCAAATGGCAACTCACCAGTGCAAAAATAAGCAAACCTGCTGGAAACCGGAACCAAAACATGGAGAGGTCCCTCAAGTGCACTTCATTGAATTTGTCCATAAAATATAAACAACAGCTGCTGGTATTTTGTGTGAGAATTTAAGTTACTCAATATTAGTTTCCTTTTGAACTGTTGCATAAAAACAATACCACACTCAAAATTTCATGTGCTAAATATTATACTCATACTGATTTCAAGTAATGACTGCATCAAAATCTTCCTTCTCAAATGAAATGAAAGTCGGTTGGACATTTGGGCATAAATAGATTTGATCTTTGCTGGCATTGTGAAGTCGTGCCAACATCACCTCCCCTTTAATGATGATGGAGTGTTTTGGTTTGGTCTGTATTTAGCAGATCAGCATGAGTGTTTCTTACGCACTGAAAGACCACATGAATCAGCTCCTGCTGACTGTGTTCTGGGACACACTGCGAGAGAAACCCACACGCATCTCTCTGCTCCTCTACCTCAGCATTTATCATCACACTCATCGCCTGCAGAAAGAGTGAAAGATTCGTATCCCATCCACCTCCATGTGTGAGGATGCTGCTTCATCAGAAACACTCCTATTGTGCTCAGAAGCTGAAGTTTGAGTCCCATAATGAGGGACTTTATTTAGATAGATGGATGGATGGATGAGTGGATAGATGGATGAGTGGATGGATGGATTGATGGATAGATGGATGAGTGGATGGATTGATGGATGGATAGACAGGTGGGCGGATAGATAGATAGATAGATAGATAGATAGATAGATAGATAGATAGATAGATAGATAGATAGATAGATAGATAGATAGATAGATAGATGGATGTATAGATGGATGGATGGATGGCTGTATAGATAGATAGATAGATAGATAGATAGATAGATAGATAGACGGATGGATGTATAGATGGATGGATGGATGGATGTATAGATGGATGGATGGATGTATAGATGGCTGTATAGATGGATGGATGGATGGATGGATGAGTGGATGGATTGATGTATAGATGGATGGATGGATGGATGGATGTACGAGTGGATGTATAGATGGATGGATGGATGGATGTATAGATGGATGGATGGATGTATAGATGGCTGTATAGATGGATGGATGGATGGATGGATGGATGAGTGGATGGATTGATGGATAGATAGATGGATGGATGAGTGGATGGATGGATGTATAGGTGGATGTATAGATGGATGAGTGGATGGATGGATGTATAGATGGATGTATAGATGGATGAGTGGATGGATGGATTGATGGATGGATGGATGGATGGATGGATGAGTGGATGGATTGATGGATAGATAGATAGATGGATGGATGGATGAGTGGATGGATGGATGTATAGATGGATGGGTGGATGTATAGATGGATGTATAGATGGATGAGTGGATGGATGGATGAGTGGATGGATTGATGGATAGATGGATGGATGGATGTATAGATGGATGGATGGATGGATGGAAGGATTGATGGATAGATGGATGGATGGATGGATGGATGGATGGATGAGTGGATGGATGTATAGATGGATGGATGGATGGATGGATGAGTGGATGGATGGATGTATAGATGGATGGATGGATGAGTGGATGGATTGATGGATAGATGGATGGATGGATGGATGGATGGATGGATGAGTGGATGGATTGATGGATGAGTGGATGGATGGATGTATAGATGGATGGATGGATGGATGAGTGGATGGATTGATGGATAGATAGATGGATGGATGGATGGATGAGTGGATGGATTGATGGATAGATAGATGGATGGATGGATGGATGAGTGGATGGATGGATGTATAGATGGATGGATGGATGAGTGGATGGATGGATGGATGGATGAGTGGATGGATGGATGTATAGATGGATGGATGGATGAGTGGATGGATGGATGGATGGATGAGTGGATGGATGGATGTATAGATGGATGGATGTATAGATGGATGGATGGATGCAGTGGTCTTAAATCAGAAAACACTTGGATGTAGTTTTTCTGTAAAGTGAGCAGTGGAAACATTGTCTTCTCCATGGCAACCTTCAGCTGTTTGCACTGTGTGCAGGAGAAGAGCGGTGGAAGGGCAGAGTCTCTCGGGGAATGTGATATTTGGTCTTTCTCAGTAATAGAAGTCTCATTATTTAGCCTTTCAGTGCACCAGGAAACCGAGCAAACAGACGGAGTGACCCTTTGTCAAGCACCTCGTCCCTCTCAGGATCATCAGACGCACAGCTCTGCTCGGAGAGGCCATGCGGACGCCCCTCAACCGGCCCTCTGCGAACCCGGGAAATAGATTCAGTCCACAACTGGAGACATTAAAAGAGGACACACTCTGGGAGGAATTAAGAGACATATTAAAACAGCAGGACTGGGATCATGGACTGGTGCCAAAAAGGATCTAACTTCACAAACCTGCCCGGATTTTGAGATTGAATTTGGTGATCCACGCGACCCTGGAGACTTTCATCCGCAGAAGTCTGATCATGTGCAGTTTGATCACAGTACTTTAGGCTCCCACTCTTTCTGAAGCTATGGATGTGCACCGGTCTCTTCTGAGTCCTGCCGTGTTTGATTTGGTCAGTGATGTGGACTTCATTGAGATGCTGCCAAACAAATCGTCTTTGGCTCTGAAGGAGAGCGACTGCAGTGGACGCTTGCAGGACTTGACGTCCATCTCCACGGCTGGACCAGATGAGCTTTACACGCTGTCCTCGACCCCCGCGTCTCCGATGACGGCCGGTAACGGGAAGCCCAAACGCAAGCGGATGATCAGCTCCGTCCAGCGCCAGGCCGCCAACGTCCGCGAGCGCAAGCGGATGTTCAGCCTCAACGAGGCGTTCGAGCGACTGCGCAGGAAAGTTCCCACCTTCACCTACGAGAAGAGACTGTCCCGCATAGAGACGCTGCGCCTGGCCATCGTCTACATCGCCTTCATGACGGACATCCTGGAGAACAATTGAACTCACACTCAATGTCTAATGCGTGTTTCTCAAGGTACTTAAACGATTATTATAGGGAAAAATGTATAATAATTATTATTTCTCTGTTGTTGTTGATCTATGATATAAACTCTGTAATGATTGCTAGAGTTAATGATATTAAAATCATATTAATCATATTTGACATCTATCTATCTATCTGTCTATCTATCTATCTATCTATCATCTCTCTCCATTTAGTCTATCATCTAACTATCCTTTATCACTCTCTCTCTCTCTCTCTCTCTCTCTCTCTCTCTCTCTCTCTCTCTCTCTCTATCTATCTAATGTATTTGGCTTATTGGGACGGATTTTACAGCCCATGAATGCTTTAGTCCAAAACTTCTGTATGGAATTATCCATTATGATTTTTATTTGACTCTTATAATCCTTTTGGATATTGTGTCATATTTATAATAACTAAACTGGAATGATGTTTTCCTACTGGACAGTTATCCAGTAAATCTCATCTGTCAGAGTTTCAAATCCAGAAATACTCCAAAAGTAACTGTTCAAAAGTGGCATTTTGACATATCGTAATCTCAACAGACTGATAACTTTTGGAAAGAAAAGTTAATTATAATTTAACACAGGCACACACAAACACAAACACACACACACACACACACACACACACACACAAACACACACACATCACGATCCTTTACGATTGGTTCCAAATAAGGATTAATTTCCAACAAATATATATAAATTGCGGTATTTTGCTGGAGTGTTTGATGCGGGATTTGGGTGATTTCGGGGTGTTCGGGTGTGTTTCAGGAATGTGGATTTATTTCAGGAATGTTTACGGGTCGCAATGGACTTTATCACACATCACCCGAGAACAGGTGCGCCGACTGAATCTTCGGTTTCACCATATGCGGGTTTTTTATCCAAGAAAACTATCCAAGAAAACTCAAAAGTTATTTCGATCATTCATGGGTAGCGTACACTTCACTCCATACAATATAAACGACTCGCGTGCCTGTCATCCTTTTGGTGAATCCTCAAGTCACATCACAGATGCGGGATGCGCGAGACGCATGGATAAGTTTCGTCAGTGCGCCACCTTGCGGAATCTTTCAACGTTGGTCTTAACGCGTAAAAGGAGCGTCTTCGCTGTCCTGTGGCATCTAGGAACCTTTAGTGATTTAATGTATAATGCGGCTATGCTATATGACATTTACAGAAACGTGCATGACACTTCTGTGTGTGTGTGTGTGTGTGTGTGTGTGTGTGTGTGTGTGTGTGTGTGTGTGTGTGTGTGTGTGTGTGTGTGTGTGTGTGTGTGTGTGTGTGTGTGTGTGTGTGTGTGTGTGTGTGTGTGTGTGTGCAGATAACGCAGACGCATGGGAAAGCAGAAGGCCAGTTTGGGAGCGTGTTTGTGTTGGACTGAAGAGGCCACACAGTTTGCGCGTCGTCTGCGCTTGGCGACCCGCTGCGTATGAAAACGGCGCAGAAGGAAACCTGACTCTCCAATAACACTAACACAGACAAGCATTTCAGAACACGCTCAAATAAACAATGAGCTCTGCTCAGCCAAGCCAGATCGGCTCTTTTCTTTTACAGTGACTTGGTGGTGGATTTCACTGGCTGAGAAGGATGACGCTTCTGCAGGACTGCCGGAGTGGGAATGATTTGAATGTAATGCGTCGCTACTGACCAAAGACAATCCTTCAGCTGAAGCTTTCACACGCACACGCGCGCGCGCGCGCACGCACGCACGCACGCTGCGTTTTAAGAGCATTTGTACTTCAACATCTTAAGGTCATAAAATCATAAATCTCTCTCTCATTCCAGAAACCACACTGAAATCTGTCCAGTTTTTTAATGATTACATATGAATCATCGAAATGGATTTGGCAAAATAGTTAAAGATTGAGTTCTGAATGTGTCAGTATTTTATGTTAGGTCATAATTATTATAATAATATTTGATATAATTTTTATTCAGTGCCAAATATTCTATTGTATTCTATTCCATTCCATTCCATTCCATTCTATTCTATGTTTATTCTATTCTATTCTGTTCAATTCCATTCCATTCCATTCTATTCCATTCCATTTTCAGAAGACTACAGCTCTAATAGATTTGATAGATTTATCAGCTAAATTATCAAAATTAACCATCAGCTATAATACATTTATACATGTTTCAATATTGAATGTTCGATTTTTTGTTTGTTGGATCATTATTATTTTGACATGATGACATTGTCAGTGTTTGCTTGTATAATAAATGCACTGAATGCCAAATTTTCTTTTCAGTTCTATTCAACCTCTACAGAAATTCTAGGCTGGATGTGTTCAGTTCTGCAGCTCGTTTATCAAAATCAATCATCAGCCTATAATAAATTTGTCAACACATATTACAATATTGAATGTTGCAGTGTTTCCGTTGGATCAAGCTAATCACAAGTTCTCTGTGTTTTTTATGACAATGATGGATGCTATGATTTGAATATGGTTGGCGTCCATGGCAGAAACGCACACCTCTGAAAATCCCTACATTTATCCTATATCACACTCGGTTTTGCAGAAACATCAACATCAGTGTTTGACCGGATGCGGGTTGAAGGCATTGAAGAACGGCTGCTTGTGTAACAGAATCCTCCAGGATCTCGGCTCTCTCCCTCCTCTCTTCTCCTCTCCTCTCTCACGTCACGCCGCTTCTCGTCCAATCGCAGCCCACCCCAAAAAGTTTGCTCCTTCCAGACTATAAGAGCCTCCAAACTTCCCTTCAAGTTTGAGAAACAAACTTGACGCACGAGGAGACACCCCGAGAGAGAGGGACGCGAGCCTCGGACCCCCATCCCGCTGGAGACACAGAACCTGCGACGCGCTATCAGAGCTTATCCGGTCGTTTCAAAGGTGATGTTTGAGGAAGAGGCGATGCACGAGGAGTCCAGCTCCCCGGAGTCTCCAGTGGACAGCCTGGGAAACAGCGAGGAGGAGCTCGACAGGCGACAGCAGAAGCGCTGCAGCAGGAAAAGACGCCCGAGCAGGAAGAGCGGAGAGGATTCCGACAGTAACGCGCCCGGGAAGAGAAGCAAGAAGTGCAGCAACAGCAGCGGCGACAGCCCGCAGTCTCTGGAGGACCTGCAGACGCAGCGCGTCATGGCGAACGTGCGCGAGCGTCAGAGGACTCAGTCTCTGAACGAGGCGTTCGCGTCCCTGCGCAAAATCATCCCCACGTTACCCTCGGACAAGCTCAGCAAGATACAGACTCTCAAACTGGCCGCGCGGTACATTGATTTCCTGTGCCAGGTTCTGCAGAGCGACGAGCTGGACTCCAAGATGTCCAGCTGCAGTTATGTGGCGCACGAGAGACTCAGTTACGCGTTTTCCGTATGGAGAATGGAGGGCGCGTGGTCCATGTCAACATCCCACTAACGCACGGGCGCGCGCTTTCATGCAGAACGGTATGCCATGCAAACCTTTACGCGTTTCCAAATGAAGATATGAATACTCAACCAGCCACAAACAAACAGGGACTTGTCTTAAAAACCTCTGGAAGTTTAAGTCTGAATGTTTGCGGACGAATACTACTTATTATAGGCCATATTTACATTTAGTTGGAGTGAATGATAGTCCCAGGATGCACCTCGTCAATTGGGTTCATTAATGTTCTGGAGTTTTAAGAAACAAAGAATTATTTCAGTTTCAGTTTCCTCATGTTTTCGGTCGCTATCACGTTCTTCCATCTGTGTTGTTCCATGCTGGTTTTAATGGGTTTTATTATTAAAAGATAGTGATAGGCCTGATAAAAAATGTTTAAATGTCTAAAGTTTTGGATGAGAAACTCTATGTTCCCAAAACAACCTTTTACGCGTAAAAGATTCTCTCCTGCATTTTCACAACATGGCTCGAGGAACATAAACAAAATAATGTGCTGCCATTTATAAATGTGTTTTCAACTTCGTGCAATTAAAGTTGGAGGAATTCTGCAAACTATTTATTGTGGCATTGTCTATATATATATATATATATATATGAGGCAAGTTAGGGATTTATTAAATGCATGTAAATAAAAAGAAATGCATTCGATAAAAGTTGCATGTTTTTTTAAAAAACACACCCTGATGTTTGTTTTTGTTTTTGCAGATTTTCAACCAGAAGCATCGAGTCAGAGCTGAACCGACACACACACACACACACACACACACACACACACACACACACACACACACACACACACACACACACACACACACACACACACACACACACACACACACACACACACACACACACACACACACACACACACACACACACACACACACACAAGCGAACATGAGGATTATAAAGGGAACGTTCTGGATCATCATGACGTCGTCAGGCACTTACAGTTGTGAATCAGGAGTTCCCGTCGGATCCGCGCTGTTGTGACGCTGGAGCGGGAGAATATGTTCCTCTGACCCGCGGCGGCTCTGACAGCATGGCGGCATATTTATTTCTGGAAGAAAGAAAGAAAAGAAAGAAATAACTGAACGGAACGGAACGGAACGGATGAAGGAAATCAACACTTTCTTTGACTGGTCCTATAGAAAAGACATTTATTTATTTATTAATGATTGTCACAATGCAAAGAGATCTGGAGTCTACATGCATTTTATATTTTAAATACGATGTAAATATGTGTATATTTTCTGCAATAAAACATGGTTTGACACGTGCCTAAATTAGCATGTTGTTATTGCAGTTATGGGGGATTAAAATGCATCAAATATTTCGATGCAATAATCATTCGATACCCCAAAAATATTTTATATATATTATATATATTTATATATATATAGAAATTTAAAAAAAGACTGTAGACACTCTTGTCCGATTTGGCGTTGTTATAAACTACGTTTGTATACAAAATAATAATAATACTTTATCATCAACATACTCAGCTCATTACATTACCGTTTTGATTTTTTTTTAAAGTATTAAGATGTTGTTATGAAAAGGACGCTTTTTTGCATGGAAATGATTTAATGTAGATTAAGAAGATTTATTCTAATAGGGAAATAACGCTTGTTACCTTAATTATTAATATTAATAATGGGGAAAAAAATGTGCAATTTTTTGTGCAAAAAATTGCGCCCAAATTGTGCAATTTCATAAATTATTAATGATTTTAAGCATTTGGACGAAATAAATGCAAAAAATATTCTAATAATAAGATAATAGTTGCATGTTATTTTCTTCATAACGCATGACGACACATCAGGAAACAAACCCCGAATTTTCCTGCAGTAATGAAATCATTTCGCGCGCGCGTTTGAACACAGAAGGACAGCAGGAGATCTGGGAAAGCGTTCAGGATGTTGTGTGAAGGTGTAACGGGCTCCAAACATGTGTGGCGTTCCCAGATGTCTGCGAAACAAGGGTCGGGAAGGTCACGGAAAGGGTCAAAACAGCCAAACACGAGCCTTTTACAACCGACAGAGAGAAATATGAATAATCGATACATCAGCACACTATAACAATGAAGGAATAACCAAGAATATTAAACGAAACATAGGCCTGGAGTTAAAGAAGGGAAATTAACAGAGCAGAAAAAAGGTTTTGAAATGATTATGGTAAAGTAGCAAAAATCGGACTGATGTTTTCTGCTCAGAAAGAGAGAGAGAGAGGGGGGGAAGGGGGGAGATCTCAGGCACCTGAATCAAACTTATTTTTACCAGATGTTGTTAATATTTCTCTGCGCGTCACGTGAATAGAGCAGATGTTGGGTTGCACAGACCCGCCTTCACGTGCACGCGTTCAGCCTGACACAAACACTGAGTTTCTTTAACAGAACTTTGACTCTATGGGATGAGGATGGGATGATAAACCTGATGTTTGTGGAAGGGTTTGACATGGACAAGTCCCGGATTTGATCAAGCGTTCAGGAGATCTGCGTCTGGTAATTCATTCTCTAAAACCTGATTCACTCGCAGTTTTCGAGCTGAACTGGAATTGCTTTTTTTGGCATGGCAGGAGTGCGTTTCATGTATGCATTCAGTGCTTTTATCCGAATACAAATAAAGGAAATATGAATTATGAGCTCGGAGAGAATGCTCCTGTTTTTATTGCATGTTCAGAAAAGAAAGAAAAGGAAAAGCATATCGGTGTGTTTGCATGAGCACTCGGGCCTTTGAGAAACGGGAAGCCTTACCTCTGTGTTCTTGACTGCATGAAATCCCGGACCCGTGTGAATTATACAGCAGTGCACGCGCGCGCGCGCTCCTGATGGCTTTAACATCATGATTTAAAACTCTCACCAGCTCAGAGGAGGAACCTGCACGAGAGAAACCTGCAAACTTGCCACCTCAGCATTGGGGGAAATTATAAGAGCTTGAGATCAAACTGTTTTTAGATGTAGCTACTTCATTTGGAAGAAAGAAAATGACTTACTTTAACAGCAACATTTATATTGCTATATTATAAGTTTTGGGAACACATAAAAATAAACAGCACTGAATAATATGCAGTGTCAGAATAATCAGCGAAACATCGATCTTTTCAGTTTATTTTCTCATTGCTCAGTGCGGACAGGCTGATATAAGGTTTAAGTCACTTTAACGGGAGTTTCACATTGACAAGGACGTTTCCAACATATTTTGTCCATTTCATATTTTTTATGTAAGCTCAAAAATGGCAACAATTAAAAACCATGCATGTGTTGCTTTTGTTATTAATAATAATTGAAAGCTATTTATGTAAAAAGATGTTTTGTGTAGGAAAGAGCAAATAATTTGTGCATGATCATGTGCAGAGAGGATATGGTGAAGGTCTTAATTTTTAAATGAGCACTTGCTGTGTAAATATCCAGAGTAAAGGCCCGTTCACACCAAATATTGTTCTGCTCATTTGAAACTAGTTTTGTTGTCTGTCACTTTAAATGCTCGAGCTCATTACAGCAGGATTCTGAAAGGCTGTCAATGCTTTTTATTATTATTCATCAGCTTGAAATAAATAGATTACATTTATAAATTATTCCACCAGTATAATATCTCTGTGCCATTATTGTTAGTTGTGGTGTGTGTGTGTGTGTGTGTGTGTTTGTGTGTGTGCTTTTCTTTTATATTTTTTAAACTATATATTTTTATCATTATCATAAGGCCTGTTCACACCAAGCACAACAGCTGTGAAGATAATGATAAAGCTATAGTTTTAAAACTCGTTCTCAATATTAAAGTATAGCAGTTCACACTATAATGATAGAACCCTGTTAGAATCACTTTCAGACTTTCTAGCTGATGAAAAAAAACAAAAACTTTGACAGCCAATCAGAATCCATCCTGCTGTAATGAGCTCCAGCATTTAAAGTGACAGACAAGCAGAATGATGTCTATCTGTCTATCTTTATGATTATCTTTTTAGTTATTGTTGTTTACACATATGGCGGATTTGGGGCCGGCAGCGTAACAATCCCCCTCAGAATGCAATTTCAATGCCTTTTATTTTTCCGAAGACATGCATGCCATAATTTCACCTAATCTTATACATACAATTTAACAATAATACTAATATTCAATGTCTCTGAGATCTCAAACACAAGCTAAAAAAATGAGATTCAACAGATCAACAGGGTTTAAAACACAGTATTGATAATCAGCAAAATGCATGAAGAAACTTTTCATCTTGCGGTGAGGTCAAAGGTCGCCTGTAGATGTGTGATGATGTGGCTTTTGTGATATGAGATGGAAACATCGAGTACACAACAATGCCTCAAACCGTTCAGTTCAACAAAGCATATCCGTCCTGGAAGATTAGATTAATATATGATTTCATTTGAGCGAAGGCTTTTTCATCTCTGATTTACTGGGTTCTGGGTTGTAAGCAGAACCACATGGATTCGACTCTTTCATGCCATCCTATAGAGGAGATTCCCATCATATCTAAATTATCATGAGCAGCCAGATCTTGTTTGCCTGTTTCAATTGTGTCCAGAGATTTATGGCATTACATCTCGCTCATATTCAAGGGAGAAGGGAGAGCTGCGTCTATAGAGATAATTCACTCCTGTATCAGGTTGAGCTTGGAAGGACATACCATCGACCTCCTATTGTCCTGCACTATACAGCATTTGTTCTGTGCGCCGCATGTGTGCATGAACTACAACATATGCATGCTGACGCTTCCCATAAGAGAGTCATAAAACTCCTGTCCAGTCTTCAGAGTTATGCAGCGATAATGTGGGATAGTTTTTCAGTAGGATGCTAAAAACTCAGAGAATATTGTTCTCTCCGATGTTCAAAGTCGGTTGTTTTGCTGCAAACATGCCTCAGAAATGCACGCAACCAAGACATTTTATTGGTGTTAAAAGTCATCCCACACAATAACAGGAATGCAAGATATTTTCAGAAATCAAGCAGCTTGAGCAATATGTGAAGGTTGCACAAGGTTTTGTGGGAAGGCATATTTGATTCAGTTTTCCACACGTCCATCTCTCAGTGTGGCATAATCTACTTCAGATAAAGCTGCCGCTAAACGACACGTAAAAACTAAACAAAGAGTAGTTGGTTTCTTTACATGTTGGCCAAAATAAGCTGCAAATCGAACCCGACTTTATGTTTCCTGTTGTGGCTATGCAAGTGTTTGGTAACTCAAAAGATTTCACTCAAGTTCAAGATTGTCCATGTAGTAAAAAGTTCTGTTAAACACCTTGAAAGTGTCTTTTAAAAGCCCTAATACATACAAAAAATGCCTCACATCCCTGGCGTTAGGCCAAAACCAGACTTTAAGTGTCTGGTCACAGCCTGCCTCGCCACTGGTGCTCTGGTTTGCAGCCTCTCGGGTGCGTGTGTATTTGGCAATAGTGGGGTTATTGTGTTTATGTACCACCCAGGCAGCTGGAATGGCATCTGTGTGGCACCCTACATGTGGCACACAATAAGGTTCACAAACCGCCAGCTCACGTCTACCTGAGCATCAGTGTGGTTTCTATGAAAATAAACAGACAATCAGAAGGCAGATCACTGTACACACAAATGCATCACAAACTTTCATGCAAAATAAAAGAGCTTTTGTCTGATTTGTTTATGTTTGCCAGTTGCTCCCTAAAATAAGATTCAGGCTGCCTGAGGAGGTAAACAATTTGAACTCAACCTAAAATCATCTTGTTGCTGTCCAAAAGATCTCAGTGGTGGAGAGATTTTACATAGAGGATGTTTCTTCAATTAAAGGCACTTTGGGAAATTAAAATAAAATAATGAATAATATAAAATAATAATTGACTCCTGTCCATTGCACAGCCAAGGTACAACACCCGTATTCCCACCACAGTTATGCATTAGTTTTCTAATAATACAACACTTTGAAGACATGAAGGCATGTTTAACCTTCTAACAATGCTAGAAGGTTAAAGAACAATGCTGTCACGAAATTAAGGCACTGAAAAATAGTTTTACGTCATCACCCACTGATAGCCGTCCACACTGAACACGAGTCAACAGAACCCATGTTACATGTTTGTTCGGAGCATTTGACTGCTGATCGTTTTATAATCAAGGCACAGAGTAATAGAGAGTTTGCAAATAAACTTTTGTTGAAAGATGAAGCAACTGAATTGGACCTGACAGCATATACACCAAAATATGTGAGTAAACTATTTTATAATGCATAATTTATTAATAGCTTTGCATTATCCATGTGTTTTATATGGATAATGTTTTCAAAACACTAACATGTTTCCGTATGCAGTGGCATTATTCAATCCTAACCCGGGACAGTTCAATCCAAAAATGTAAAATAATGTACTCACCCTCATGTTTTTCCCAAACAGAAAAGAAGACATATTGAAGAATACGGGTACCCAAAAAGCCCCATTTTTACTACTGAAGTCAATGCGGTGCCATCAGCTTTTTTTGTGTTTAGCAGAAAAACAATTTCAATTTTCTTTTCTATATTGTTTTACTTTTACCATTAGCATTATATGTAAACCTCAAGGAAAATATTAACACAAAATCCATGTTATGACCCCAAATCATCATACTTTTAAAAATGTAATAATTCTAATTTTTCTGATTTTCATAGATTGAAAGTTGGGGATAATATGGGTAAAACAATACAATATCTTTTCTTAAAGGCATTTGAAAAGCAGCACAAATAAATGATTAAGACCAAACAGTTATTCCCCCCAGTTACGGCTTTTGTAATATTTTTTTCAGAGAGCGTACCTTGACTGTATTCATGCAATGTAATTCACTTCAGCTAAAAGCATCTGCTAAATGCATAAGTAAAGCAAAAATAAAAAGTTGAAATCTGAGTGTTTTAATAAAAAAAATCAACCTCTGGAAGAAAATAGGTTTCTGCAGTTGAATTAACACCCCCATATCATGAGTGAAATGAAGAATGATTTTCTGGAGGAGCAAGAGAACATAAAGGACTGAGTCACTTGCTGACCCGAGATATATGAAGCCAACTCCCCTCTGACTTCCTCTGTTTCTCCTCTGGATGAGATCCCTGCTTGGAACAGAAAGTTATGAGCATGCATTTGCCCTGCTTTATTCCCCTGAATAGCTGGAATGCACACAAGGTCAAATCTATCCACTGGAAACTTCTACAAGTGAAATATTTTAATTAGACTGGTCCCTGAAACTAGCCCTCGGTATGTCCGCTTAAGCGTTTTTACGACACTCGCCAGGAAAATCTGATGGGCTGGATCACACACACACTTTGTGTTCTTGGTTGACAAACACTGCACATTGTTCTCGAGGTCCACGCTTTGGTTTTGTGTTCACAGATTCAGCACATATTAGCATAATTGTGGTAAGACGATCTGGATGTTTCACATGTCAAGCCAGTGTTAAAGATGGACTGCAGCGTGCGACATCTAGCGATTGATCCAAAGCTATAAAAGTGTGAGTTTGTTGGTCATTGGGGATCTGAGTTTGAATGTTCACATTTCCCTTCTCTTATTCACAGTCATATCAATAAAAAGTGACAAAAACAACATTTTTCCTTGCTGAAAAGTCCAGTTTAAAGCAGCCTAAGGGGGTTTGCTGGTTTAAGTTCAATTTAAACCTTCACAAACTTGGGTTTTTGAGTGATTTTAAAACATTGAAGCACAATCAGCAGCGTAAGAGAACTCAGTCTGCTAGTATTACGCCTGAAAGCACACATAAAGCCTGGTTAAATATACCTATACGTGTCAAAATGCCCGACCTCATAATCACAGTCATTTATTCCTTAAGTGAATGTAAACAGTTGAGACAGAGCGCATGTGTATCAATATATTAGATCAGTGACAGCAGTCGTTCATGCTAATCAAACAAAAAAAGACACTTGCTGCTCTTGATTCAATCATTTTTGTGTCTTTCATAAGAATAAACGTGTTTTTGTTTTTTTGTGCTAGAATTAGTTTTATGTAATAAAATCTTATTTATAGTAAAAATACTACCTGAAATAAAATTACTTGACATGACATGAAATTTGATTTTGGTGAAATCGCCCACCCTAACTTCAAAGTCATTGTCATCACGTGGTCATCGTGATTTTGCCAAGTAAGACGTGTTCCTGGATACACAAGCCTGTCTGAAAATGTAGTCTTAACCTTATCCTGCCCCTAAAGCCACCGCTCCCACAACTCCAGCCTAAAATCAGAGGGAAATACAGTAGTGCCTTGAGATACGAGCATAATCCGTTCCGGGACGAGCTCGTAGCTCGAGTTGCTCATATCTCAAATATTTTTCCCATAAGAAATAGCAGGGAAAAAATATGCTCTGGGCCTCTAAAAACTCCTTTATTAGTGCTGATAACAATGAAAAAAACACGTTTTTAATTGCTATAGAGACACACACACACCAAAAACATTATAGTATATAAGGATTCCTGTGATATAAAATAAAATGTGGTTTTAATTATGAGTTCTTTGCTTCGAGACACACGATACAGTAGCGGATAATGGAGGAGGAGGAGGGCGGGATTACGTACATAACGCAAACACAATACAGAAGTGTAGTGTTTCTTCCCGTGTTGTGTGTTGGATAGACTCAGAAGCTCATATTTATTATTATTGAACACTCATAACTCGTGCTGCTCCCAGCTTAATACTGGTGAATCACTCGTTGCCCCCGGTAACCCCCGCTGTAAAACCAAGCTGCCTCTAGTGGAGATCATATGCTATTACACAATAGATGTATAACACACACCACAGGAAGACTTGCAGGAGATGCTTAGGGAACTGAATGAACACGTGAAGTGAGGCGGCTTGAGTTGCTCGGAGTGCTCGAGCGTCTGTAAGCTGCTCGTATCTCAAATCTTTACTCGTATTTCAAAGCAAAGATGTGCTCGAAGACTTGCTCGTATCTCGAAATACTCGTATCTCAAGGTATTACTGCACTGATGTAGAAGCATCAATAAGAATATCCTGGTACTTTCCACATCAATGAATGATTGAAGAATGTCAGAAGACAGAGACTGAGATCAGGTGATGTTCGTTGAGATCTGAAGTGATTTTGGCTCTTGAACTCATTGGAAATGCAGTATTTCACACAGCCACAGTCTGACGAACTGAAGCAGCACGTCCCGCTCAGCATGGCGTCAGGGGAGGTTAACCTTCTTTCTTTTTTTAAGGATCTGCTTAATGCATCTTTGTCAGGCTTTCCTGGAGGGGATCTGTGGGGGGTAAATGCAGACCACCATCCCCCTGGGGGGTAATTAGCCTCCAGTGACACCTCCAAACATTCTACTGCCCCCTTCCAGGGCAAAGCTTCAAGGCTTCATTAAACCTCGTTGACTGGTGTCACCCTGACAGAAATGCTGAACAGATACACAAGTGTATAAAGTTCATCATGACTGCATGATGCTTGCTTCTTTTCAGAGCGTCAGCCGGGCTGCTCGGGGTACATGCGTTATGTCAAAACTTGAGAAAAAAAGAAAGGAAAAGAGTTGCATTCTGCCAAGAGACCCTACAGGGCATTTTCCATGATCGGTTTTTAAAATCGGAGCTGTTTGTTTTGAGTTTCTGCGTTTGAAACAGAGGTTTCTCCGTGTCAGTCATGACGCTCCCTTAGAAAGAAGCTGCTTATGTCTACCAGAGACAGCAAGGTCACGACTGCTGCGTTTTAACTGTTTTACCTCTGTTTAACTGTTTAAGAGGGATTCACATCCCTCTGTTCAGCTCTGAGCACTTTAGAGGAAACAAGAAAATTGCTGTGTTTTTAAAAATCATAAAGGAAAGTCTTTCTGAATGGGTGAGCTTGACTTTTTTTTTATCCTTTACGAGAAAATGTTGTGTACACATGCATGTCATCGCTAAAGAATGACAATGTGATTTGCAAAATGTCACAGCCATCAATGGAGCTGTGAGACGTGAACCTTTGCATGCAATCCACCCACCAGCAAACATTAAACTCCGGGGAGAAAAGCTGGGAGTTGCTGAAGGTTCATTTTAATGCAGGTTCTCTCATTGTGAGCAGCACTGCCATGGTCGGTTTTAAAAGCATTCCTGGAAAGTGAGTGTTCAACTTTTATTAACCCTCACTCGTGATCCAGATTCATTTGCAAACTGTGTCACTCTGATCCTATTGGCTTTGCGTTTCTTGATTTCTACGAAAGTTCAGTCTCTCAGTTGACAGTGCAGCTCATTGACAACACTTCACATTAGCAATGTCTGATTCATAAACACATTTTTGGGAAATTTCCCCAAATTATTCAAAGTATCAATGTAATTATGCTTAAGTTATTACCATAGCAGCTACATGTACCTTGCTTAACAAGGACTCAAAAAGCTATCTTTAAGCTATCCTTGTTACAGTGTAATCACACTTTTAGGTGCCGAGTATTAATAACTAACTACTTCCTATAAGTTTAGGATTAGGGTTTGGTTTAGCTTTAGTTGCAATGTAATTACTATAGTTATTGTTACAGTAAAGCGTAACAAGTACACTGTAAAAGCACACTCGTATTCAGAGCCAGAGAGCTACTGCAAGTTCAATTGTCATTTCCCTTGATGACATATCAGAAAGGAAAAATCTGGAAGCTTTCGCCACAGAATTAAGAATAAAATGGTAATTGTGATTATGTTAAATGAAATGTTTTTATCTCACTATTTTGACTTTTTCCCTTGCAGTTGCTAGTTAATAACTCTCAATTCAAACTCATTTTTTCAGAATTGCATTATATAAACTTGCAGTTGTGTGTTATAAAGTCAGAATTGCAAGATAGAAATACTTCAGAAATTGAGAGTTTATATCTCAGAGTTCAGAGAAAAGAATTCACAATTCCCTTATGTTTTATTCTGTGGCAGAAACAAGCTTCCTTAGTAGTTTCATATCTAATAACATGCCATAGAGGTTTTTTTTTGAGCAAATATTGAATCCAGCTCCTCCACTGACCACGCTTGTAAGAAGGAAATGCATGTAAACAGGGCTTATTATAAAACGGTTCTTGTAGCATTAAGGTATTTTTGAATCTGACTAAGAAGATATTTTTGAAGAAAACATTCTTCAGTCCGTTTCAGATTGATTGAGGTGTTTACAAGATTTAGCCATCAGTCTGATTACTAATGAACTATTCAGGTGCATGTAAATGAAGCTGTTTTCAAGAACAAACATGAACCTTCTTCTCTATTTTTTGGTCAAACTTTCAAATATCATATATATCTTCTTTTTTTAAATACCGAATGAGAGCATTTTGGAAAGATGGGCTCGATTCAGATCTAATTTTGTTCATTCGATGATCTAGAACCCAAAACTGCAAGTTGACGTCGGAGGTCTGTGGAGGTCACGAGCAGGTATCTCCTGCTGCTCTGCACACACCATTACTCCACAGAGAAGGAGAAAAGAAAAGACCGAAAACCTGAAACAGATGGTCCATCGCCCCATGCAGTCTGAACCAACAACAACCGCCGCTCCGGCACTTCATCACCCCTGCATTTTCTGCCCCCCTGCGGGGGTAAAAGACCCTCTCGCACCCTCAAACCCTCCCATCTCAACTATACACAAGTGTGAAGCTCAAGTTAAAAGTTGTGGACAGATAAGAGGTTTTAAAAGCCCAAACTGGATTTTTATGTCTCGGTGGGGCGTTGTAAATCCTTCCTCATTACATCTGCTCCTCCCTCTTCGCAGGGATCTGTTTGCGTGTAAAATGAGTTTTTAGCAGTGTTTACTAAGTCAAGCATCACTTTTACTATTGCTCATACTCAGGGTCAAATCTTCAAACCCTTAACTGCACCATTTGTGCTACAGACATGAATGATACCGCCTTTGACAAAACAAACACTTAGCAACCTCTCAGCTCAGCATAGCAACGTGTAGACAATTATGGAAACGCCTTGGCAACCTCGAGCATGCTGAAGTTGCTTGGGGATATGTACGATTTGTTAACCTTGTCTTCATTAAAACCTGTAATTATGTCCTGTTTTGGCATATTTAAGCAAAAGGCAAAACCATAATTAATAAAAGAAAAAAGGTCCCATCATTTTTTCCATTTTCCTTTCTCTACTGTTCTGCCAATGCTGCCTTATAAATTACTTTATGAACAGTAAAATGTAGATGAGGGGAAACCCAAGCTTTCAGTTGCATTATGAGTTCTTAAATGACTCCATAATTTAAAATGCTCAATGTATCGAAATATTCTGACGGTAAACTAACAACCCTTCTCTCCTGCAATGTATTCGGTGGTGTATTCAGATGAACGGACTGAATTTATGAACTGGATTTTTTATATTAACCATTCAAAAAAGACAAAAATGGCAGCACAAAAAAGAATCACTAAAGGCAAAATGCAGATGCATTTATATATCACTTTTCATAATAAACATACTTTCAAAGCAACTTTACAGAAATGAATGGTTAATGTTTATGACAGCTTATTTTATCTTCAGAAGGTTAGAGATGGACGATAATACACACTGCTCAAAAGTGAAGGGAACACTTAGATAACACACTGGATCTGTCAGGGTTTTGGCACTTCGGTCTTGTTTTCTTTTTTTTGGTGACAGAGCTCTGACACTGCCCTATTGTCGTGTCTTTGTGGGAGCGTGTGGCTTCGAGTGTCACTCTCTAGTCTGTGGAGCGTCTTGAGTGCGGGTCGTGATGTTCGATCCCGGCACTTTGGTCTTGATCAGTTTTGGCTTTGTGTCGGAATTCATGGCCCGTGTGTTTGTCCCTGTTGTAAGAACACATCTACATCGTGTGCTCTACGTCACCCGTCTTGTTCCGACTGATTCAAGCTGATAGAAGATCAACTTTGACTGAAATAACCACTCGTTACAACCGAGGTTTGCAGCAAAGCATTTGTGAGCATTTGTGCTACAACAGCAGAAGACCCCACCGGGTGCCACTCATCTCCACTACAAACAGGAAAAAGAGGATAAAATTTGCACGAGCTCACCAAAATTGGACAGTTGAAGACTGGAAAAATGTAGTCTGGTCTAATGAGTCTCGATTTCTGTTGAGACATTCAGATATTAGAGTCAGAATTTGGCATAAACAGAATGAGAATATGGATCTATCATGCCTTGTTAGCACTGTGCAGGCTGGTGGTGGTGGTGTAATGGTGTGGGGATGTTTTCTTGGCACACTTTAGGCCCCTTAGTGCCAATTGGGCATCATTTAAATGCCACGGCATACCTGAGCATTGTTTCTGACCATGTCCATACCTTTATGACCACCATGTGCCCATCCTCTGATGGCTACTAATGAGTTCACTGCACTAAAATGGCCCCACAGTCACCAGATCTCAACCCAATAGAGCATATTTGGGATGTGGTGGAACGGGAGCTTTGTGCCCTGGATGTGCTTCCCACAAATCTCCATCAACTGCAAGATGCTCCTATCAATATGGCCAAC
This sequence comes from Rhodeus uyekii, assembly GCA_037043235.1. Lineage (NCBI taxonomy): Eukaryota > Metazoa > Chordata > Actinopteri > Cypriniformes > Acheilognathidae > Rhodeus > Rhodeus uyekii. The sequence continues at coordinate 489,209 of JAWRVZ010000237.1, forward strand.
ATTTCTAAAGAATGCTTTCAGTATCAGTACTATTTATGTATAGGGGAGGGAAGAATATCTTTTTTTCTTTTCCTTCCATTGCACAGACAAACAGTCCCGTCCCCATCTCACACCATTGGTTGAGACACAGTTGCTGTGTTGAGCTGCTCGAACAAACAGAATCAAGTTTTGAGAGCACCATAGTGTTTCAACCTGTAAATGACTTCCTTTAATCTCTCCATATTAAACTGAGAAGGGAAGTATTTTAACTTAGAAAAACATAGCACGCATCACCTATCCATTAATCATTATATTTCGTGAGATTCCCATCCCTGCTTGCAAGCTTCAAAGTCATTTTTTCTGCACCTCCTCTTGGCGACCTTTCAACCTTCCCTCTCCATTAAAAAAAGAATATGGATAGAATGCATAATGACTCTTTTCCTGTGCCGTAAACTCCACGACAGCAAAAGGGCGATAATTAGAGGCTCCGTGGCAAAGGGCCTAGCAGGGCTGAGGTTCTGTTTCAAAATCCGCTTAAGCCCGAAGTTTCATGAACTTCAAACAGACGTACATGAACATGAGAGGGAGAGAGAAAGAGAGACACAGAAATGGAGAAGAATAAATGGATTTGAATGAAAAGAGAGAGAGAAACCAAACAGGAGAGAGCTTTGGACTGCTAGGTCTGGATTTCATTAGAGCCAATTACCTTATCTGTTTCATCTCTGGAGCGACCTGCAGGCGTGCTGGTCCAGACACACGCTAATACACAGACATATACACACACACACACGCATGTAACTATACACGGCAAGCATATTCACACACACACACACACACACACACACACGCAAACGCTGCATGAGCACATACCAAAAGTACCTGCAGAACCCCCTGCTCCTCAGAGAAAGAGAAAAAGCAACCACGCTTTACTGCTGCTAAACTCAAAAGTGCCATGGCAGATTATTTCTCAGACTGAAATAAGAAGAAATGAAGTGCTTTTCTCCCTCAGTGACGTTTGTGAGACAAGCAGATGTTGATTTGCGTAATGTTCTTCAGTGAAGGTGTGTTGGTCTTTCCACTCTGCAGCATCTGAAGTGGCATTCAAGGCTGTACAAACACAACAAACCTTATTTTAAGAAACATATGACCATGTTTTACTGCTCTCAAACATCTGTGCAGCAGCCAAAACACTCAAAACGCTCTGCTTTTAATTATTTCTAATACTTAAATGTTGCATGTTTCTGAAGAAATTACGAGTGGTACAACCTAATGCAAAACATTGTTTCTCTTAGCTAGCGATACAATATTTGCCGATATCTCGAAGTATGCAACAATACAGTTATGATTTGATTAGATTCAGGGCCTTTTAATCGATTTTGATATATGCCTATTTTACATAACCATTTTTTTTTATTGAATCACAAATGCAACAAAAATGTAACGTACATTTTATTGAACCCTCCAAAACGTACACATTTTTCATATAACTTATAGCATCATATTTCATATAGCATCTTTCTATAGCAATCAAGGGTTTTACTTTAGGACATTATATGCAGATGAGGCAGACATGAGTGTCAAAATAAAGGTGCGTCTTAATATATATATTACAATAATATAGTACATTACATTATGTTTTTTAATGTATTGCATTGTTAGATCGGTGCATATCAATGTATCGATAAAGGGATAGTTCACCCAAAAATCATTTAATACACCCATATGAATTGGTGTGTGAATGGAAGAACATGAGTGTAGGTATGGATAACAGAATTTAATTTTTGGGTGAGTTATTCCTTTAAGGCATTGCTTTTCTAATTCATACTTTACATCCCTAAATATCTGTCCATCGTGCTGATTCAGCTGAATGACACATAATGAGCCGACTAGTGAAGAAGACAGAACAAAATAAACAAGGGCGAAAGAGTGGGATGTGTAACCTCCACAGACGTCCACTCATGCGGAAGGCAATTCTGCGTAATGAATCGTGACACAATCAAACTCAAGCGACCCAGAGAATGGCGTGTTTAATTGGCTCACCCATTCAGACAGCAGAGAGGAAACTGCTAAGATAAACAGAGTGAGAGCGATAACGTCTGACGCCATGACAGCTCTCGCAACACACGCAATGCTATAACGTTAACTGCTTCTCTCCACAGCAACGCAACTTCTTTCATTCAAAGAGCAGAAGACTGCACGAAATACAGTGATTACAAACACAAACCTCTGCGGAGAATTACTGCCACGTTTGATTAATGGGGTTGAATATGAGAGGAAAACAATCCTTATGCCATGCGAACAAAGTCCTGTTGCACTAGAGACGGGTGGATGGTGGGGAAAACAACAACTTACGACCAGTTAAGAGCATTTTTGCATTTAAGCTGGACCAAAGTAGTGTAAGAGTTCAAATGCATGTCTTATGTCAAATGCTAAACAAAGCAGGTTAAAATAAGTAGTCTGGTTTAAGATATTTCTTTAACTTACATGCCTGAAAGTGTCCCTTATCCTTGAGCCAAGAGGATTTTTAGCGTTTTTTTCCATTGGCTTTTTGCAGAAAACAAGCTCTGTGAAAATCAAACACGTTTGACACTTAAATACAATCAGCAGAAAGAAAAGCTACAGTTATTCTGACCAACATTGAGCCTCAGACAAACGTCTTTAGTTCAAATCTGCAGTTGAAGTAAGAGTTAGAAGAGTTTGCAAGAGCGTGATTATAAACACTGCGATTAATGAATAGATGAGCATCGGTTCGGCTGATGATGTTTAACAACTGCAGTCGCATTTAGACATTTGTTAGCAAAGTGAAAGCTTTAAAGAAATCACAAGAGGATACTGATGTGTTTTATATCAAAGAATAAAACGTGAAAAGACCACAGAACCAGAAGTTCAAAAACTCTAACTTGTTTCCAGGTTTAGGACTCAATAAAGTCCATTTATTTTTAGTTTATTTTTAGTAACTTACTTTTTTTTTACTTTTTCAGTTTTAGTGATTCTAGTACACTGTTAAACTAAGTAAAAATGAGAAATGTAATCATCTGGAGAAAAAGAAACAATTTGACATTTCAATGAACTACTACGGTATTTAATTTCAAATATCAAAAGATATTATTTATAGTTAACTTGTATCACAATGTTTCTTATTTATGTGTAATGCCCTGAAGGTCTTACATTAGAGAGAGAGAGAGAGCGGTTACTAAAAGTTTTTACCACCACCATCACTGCAAATGAGTCTGAGTTGTGATGGCTTCCATGTGTGTTGAGTCCAGCTCTCTGTCCGCGGTCATATCCTGTTCCCGCGTGGATGTGCTGCACGGGTCTGAGAGGGGGATTCTGGGTAATGATGGCCGTAGACCCTGCAGGTGTGCAGCTCTCCCTCCAGACATGCATATCAGTGTCAGAAATTAACCCTGGATCTGATTCTCACGAGCATTTCTTTCTCATTACATAAAAACACCCAGTTAAATCAAATACCTGAATACTTGAGTGCATTACAAATAAATTAAAATGAAAAAAATATTTAAAATATTTAATTTCTGGGGCATTTCTGTGCCATTAGACACTGCTACACGTTTACTTAGCTAGCGTGGCGTTTAGTGGGATGTATGAAACAGAAGATGAATTGTCATTTCTTGTGACATACATGTGAGTTAAATAGGTGTGAAATGTAGCGTTTGATTTTGTGAGCAATTGATGTGATGGTTGTGGTTTGCTATTGGTTGATCTCATGTGATTGACAGGTTATTGCCCCGCCCTCATCATCCTCAGAGAACAGAAGAGATGCCACTTCATGAGCGACGAAAGTGCACAGAGAAATCATTAATAAAAAATACAGCAATATTGCATAAATTATTTTATTTTTATTCTTGTTGGTTAAGTTCAAATCTGGGCATTTAAGAGTTTTCTCCGTTTGCAGTCTTTTAGGCTTGATCAAGGCTTGTGCCACAAAAACGCTGATTTTAATTTCTCCAAGGCACAAGTGCTGCTGGTTTCACTTTTTTGCGCACAACTTTGAGTACGACACTTGCAAATACAGTAGAAAGCAAGAACTGATCAGAATGTCATTGTGTTTCTTGAATGCAATTCAAGTCACTTTGGATAAAAGTGTCTGACACATGCATAGATGTAAATATGAACTACAATACAAGACACAAAACTCCAATTGTGAAAGAGTGAGTTTTGATTTCTGTTGATTTAAGCTCTGAGCGTCACTTCAGAATTACTAAACTTCACATTTCATTAACTAATGCAGACATGTGATCTGTTGACTTAGCATGAACCCAAAGTGATGCTGTCAGTTAAAAGGTTGAGTTATTTGTGTGTGTGTGAGTGTGTGCGTGTGTGTGTGCGTGCGTGTGAGAGTTGCGAGTCTAAGTAGAGGGTCACTACTGGTTCACTCCAAAACCACAGCTCCATCCACCTGAGCAAACAGGAAAGAGGTGTGGGTGCATGTGAGGGCAGAAACGGACAGACGGATGAGGATGGAAGGGTTATGACAGACAGATGAAGGATGAAGAGAAAGGACTGTTAAAGGAAGACATGCATGAATTAACAACATCAACCTCTCTCTGCGTGGAAGTCACTAGCTTGTCACGCTAAGGATTTTTTATTCCCATGCAGCACGAAGAAACTTTTACCAAATTTTTGACGGTTCCTTAAAGCCTTGGTGATCTGCAGCTTTTATTTCATGTCTGAAGGTTTCAAATATAGTACAGCAGGACTCATAATACAGGAGCTAGAACAAAAATGTGATCAGGTGTTTTTAAAGTCACTATGAAATCAAAATTGACAGATCTTATTTCTTATGCAATATTGCATTATTTATCTTAAGTGATTTATCCATGCATATTTATATTTTTTACACTCATGTTCCCTTATTATCTTACATCTCTCCTCTCTGATGATGATGATGAGGGCGGGGCAACAACCTGTCACTCAAATGAGATCCACCAATAGCAAACCAGAACCATCCCATCAGTTTCTTCTTGGAGAAGCTGTTCCACCCGGATACGGAGCAGCATCACTGCACTTTTGGCAGACAAACAGACGTAACAAGTGGAAGAAAACAGGCTTGATCCAAGGTCTTTACAGAATGCTGTCATTGAAACACCCTTTAAAGCTAAACGCAGATGTTTATGTGTGCAAGCCATTAAACAACATACTGCACTGATGAAACATGCAGCCTTCACCCTAAAATTAAAGCACAAATTTGATATAAACAACATAATATTCACATATGCAGTTCACAGGGGGCATAATGAATGAGCCCCACAGTTACAGCATGAAATTATATTTAAACTTATATTTTACATATAACAATTAAACATTACATTTCCGTCTAACAGTTCTGACTTTCTCCCAATTGCGAGTTTATATCTGCCAATTCAGACTTAATCCAAGTAATCTTTGGTTCTGTGGCTTCTGTAAAAGTTTTTCTCTATAAGTTATAAGAACAAATGTGTCATGATGGACCCGAGGACACAGAAGTTAGTAAGCAATACAGATTTAATGAAATCAGGACATGAAAAAGACAAAAAAGTGAACTGGTGAAAACACAGGGAATGGTGAGTGGCTTAGCTGGAGTCTTTGGAGTCTTTGGAGTCTTTGGAGTCTTTGGAGTCTTTGGAGTCTTTGGAGTCTTTGGAGTCTTTGGAGTCTTTGGAGTCTTTGGAGTCTTTGGAGTCTTTGGAGTCTTTGGAGTCTTTGGAGTCTTTGGAGTCTTTGGAGTCTTTGGAGTCTTTGGAGTCTTTGGAGTCTTTGGAGTCTTTGGAGTCTTTGGAGTCTTTGGAGTCTTTGGAGTCTTTGGAGTCTTGGAGTCTTGGAGTCTTGGAGTCTTGGAGTCTTGGAGTCTTGGAGTCTTGGAGTCTTGGAGTCTTGGAGTCTTGGAGTCTTGGAGTCTTGGAGTCTTGGAGTCCGAGGAAACAGTCTCAATGAAGCTGGGAGTAGCGCAGCGTCGAGATGCAGTCTGAGTAGCAAGCGCTGTGACCAGACACTGAGTGTGGGGTGAGGGCTGGTGATAAAGGGCTTCAGTGATGGGAAACAGGTGCGGGTGCTCAGTATTCAGGTGATTGGGAGCGAGTGGGCGGAGCGTGGGAGTCTGGTGCAGGGGGCGTGGCTGAGTCCGTGACAGTATGTCTCTACATTGCTTTAACTTATCAAAATAAGTTAAGCAATTTTCAGCTTTTTTATATTAAAATATTCAACTCATTTTTTCCCATCAAGAAAACATCAAGCTTTTTTTTTCAAGCTTTTTCAATTTATTTCTTGATGGATAAAATGAAGACCCACTGACATCAGTTCTTGTTTATTCATGCATTTACAGATGCTTTTATCCAAAGCGACTTGCATTGCATTCAAGTAACACATTGACACTTTAATCAGTTCTTGCTTTCCCTGGGAATCAAACGCATGACCTTGGTGTTGCAAGCACCACACTTTTCTGTTATAACTACAGAAAAACTCAATGCCCTATTTCTCTAAAAAACAAATCCCCTTCCTCAAGTAAAGTGGGTTTTGAACACCACTTCACGCTGTCCAGGACGGGGAGAGAGAACGAGCAGAAGCGAGCAGCAGACGGCGTGTGGTGAATTTCTGCAGATGGTTCTGTGGCATCTGAGATCCGTCAGTCAAAGCACAACACACACAGCGGGAGTCCTTTGAGTCCGGCGGGCCGCTGACAGTACGTCAAGACACACACATCTCTGCTTTCATGCTTTCCTGCACGGAAAACAAAACCTTTAGTTAACTACAGAAGCACATTTATTTCACACACCACCCTTGGTTTTGAACACAGGCGCCATGCGAAACAAAAAAGCAGAAAGTTCACTTACTGTTCGTCAATGCACAGATTGAATGATATATATATTATACAATACAATAGAAAATATTGATGTGTGGTATGAAAATATAATATTGTATATTAATAGTAGATTAAAAACGTACATTATTCCAAGAGGAGAACAATTCCAGAGGAAGATGAAAACGCATTCGACCGGATTGCTTTGCTATTGCAAACGCTCACGTGTTCGTTTGACCATCTTCTCTCCTCCTACTGACCTCACGCTCAAACATTATGGGATGTGCGCTAGCCAGATTGATTTAAACTTGTCGGCTGAAGAGCCAAGTTTGGTTGTCAGATGAAAAAACCAAGCTCAATGTTCTCACACCATGATCATGTGATCATTCTCAGAGGAGAAACAAAAGCTGCTGTTCTCTGTGTGTTTTTCCGTCGTCTCTGGACAGGTTTATGTGTAAATTGCGTGAGCTCACTTCATCCATTAGATCGGAAGATTTGAAAAAGCCCAAACATTTACCCACCCATAGACCTTCCCCTCGAACAGGAGTAGTTGGAAGTGGACAAAAGAGATGCATTAAAACACCAGGATTGCATCCAAAATCGCATGTGAACGTATGTTACAAAAGAAGTGTGTCTGAATTCACTCATAAACGAGTAGGCTCAAAGTCCCCGGATGACCGACTATTTCCGGTGAGAAGTGTGTGTATGATGGACACTTTTCTATCCCATGAGGCCACAGGTCAGATGCTGTAGGTCACAGAATAAAGATGCAGAGCGTCCAGATCACATTCATACTATGCAGAACGCTCTTTTTAGCAGTCGTGAAGTCATTACTAATTAAAAATAAGTATCTACTCAAGAAAGTATTTGATTTTGGATGTTTATGTGATTATGATTATGTGTAGCGATCAATGATGATAAATGTGGAAAACGGACACATGACCCGAAAGCTTATGTTTTATTGGTCAATAACTAATTTAGCCAAACAGAGAAGGGGAAAATGGCTCAAAGGACAATTATTCTTTCTTTTTTTCATTGGGTGGATTGAACCAAATTAATGCATCATTTCAAAAGTCTTTATTTAATCAAAAATGCAGAAAAAACAGTAATATTGTGAAATATTATTACACTTTAAAATAAGCTGTTTTCTATGTGAATATATAGTAAAGCTTTATTTGACAGGCCTGTTCTGCATGTACTTATTATAGCAATAACGGGGTTATAACAAGATACCAACACTGAACCTTAACCTTAACTCATATACTTACCTACAGTACTTTCTTGGTTAAATACAGTGTAAGAATATGTACTGTAAAATAAAATGCAATCAAGGTTGATTTTACACTGATATAATATTACAATGTTTTACTGTATTTATCATCTAATAAATTCAGCTTTAATCACAGGAATAAATGACACTTTACTATATATTCACATAGAAAACAGCTGTTTTACACTGATATAATATTACACTGTTTTACTGTATTTATCATCTAATAAATTCAGCTTTAATCACAGGAATAAATGACACTTTACTATATATTCACATAGAAAACAGCTGTTTTACACTGATATAATATTACACTGTTTTACTGTATTTATCATCTAATAAATTCAGCTTTAATCACAGAAATAAATGACACTTTACTATATATTCACATAGAAAACAGCTGTTTTACACTGATATAATATTACACTGTTTTACTGTATTTATCATCATATAAATTCAGCTTTAATCACAGGAATAAATGACACTTTACTATATATTCACATAGAAAACAGCTGTTTTACACTGATATAACATTATACTGTTTTACTGTATTTATCATCATATAAATTCAGCTTTAATCACAGGAATAAATGACACTTTACTATATATTCACATAGAAAACAGCTGTTTTACACTGATATAATATTACACTGTTTTACTGTATTTATCATCTAATAAATTCAGCTTTAATCACAGGAATAAATGACACTTTACTATATATTCACATAGAAAACAGCTGTTTTACACTGATATAATATTACACTGTTTTACTGTATTTATCATCATATAAATTCAGCTTTAATCACAGGAATAAATGACACTTTACTATATATTCACATAGAAAACAGCTGTTTTACACTGATATAATATTACACTGTTTTACTGTATTTATCATCTAATAAATTCAGCTTTAATCACAGGAATAAATGACACTTTACTATATATTCACACAGAAAACAGCTGTTTTACACTGATATAATATTACTCTGTTTTACTGTCTTTATCATCTAATAAATTCAGTTTTAATCACAGGAAGAAATTACATTCTTCCTCAACCTTTATACTGTGTTTAAACTCCACTAACATGTTCAACTGTGTGAGATCAGAAAGATTTCCTGTACAAACCCAGAACAGCTATTGTATTGTTTTGAATTTCAGAGCCAAAAAGGATTTGTGAATTTTCTCCTATAAATAAACACATCCAGAAATGTTTGTGGTAAAGTCCACCTTATTGTTGCTCTTTTCTCTGCTGTGTTGCTCTAGAGGAGATTTCCATCCTCTGGTTCCTGGACCTCCAAATCCACATGAAACAAACCCAAATCCTGCTGGATTAGAAACAAAACGCCAATAGAAATAACCGAGACAGAAAGCACACAGTCTCCCTGTAATACCACCCTCATCCTCACCCTAAACAACACCAGCCCAAAACTGACTCACGAGCTTTCTGGAAAACAATATTTATTCATCATCTCAGAGTTCCTTCTGAAAAAAGGGAAGAAAAACAGTTGTCTTTGTTTCTTTTCGACTAAAGGTTTCATTGGCTTGAGTTTTGACACTGAAACAATCCAGACAGAACTGGATCAATCGTTGTCTCGCTCTGTGTTTCATATGTCAAACACAGAAGGACACAGTTGATGCCCATCAAGTCATGCCTGATACAATAAAAAACATGTTTGCATGGATTGAGTCAACAAACCTAAAGAGCGGCCGTTGGAGATTACGCTTATGAAAATGCAAGGTGCTTTGAAATGACCAACGCTTCGGATCTTGCATCTTTCGTGTTTTTTCTAGCATGTAAGCACCCTTAGTCATGCAAAAAGGATGTGCGTGCTGGAAAGTCACATGGTTTGGTATTCGGAGTGATTTATCTGCAGAAATTATTTCGTAATTTCTTTCACAGCTGGAGTTGCCCAGGTTCGAATTGCTGTTTTTCAACCGAAAGCTTAATTAACCAGTTTATCATGCCGGGTTATGCTGTCACGAAGTCTGTCTCCACCGACCCAAATTTCTCCGCCTGTCTCCACATCTATCTGTCGCTCTCTCTTCATACCACTTCATTCATCTCCAGACTGCTCCGTCTACAGCGTCCAGATAAGCCAGCTCAAAATTGAGAGAACTGTAAATTGTACATGTTGAAATGCATGAATATTCCAAAGCATTGGTAAGATTTGCTCTGGCTGACATTTACAAGGCTCATATTTGTCTGCCGCACCAATAGACAGTTTTAAAAATACCTCCCTATTTTTAAAACTCAATCCAGCGACGCATGAAATGAAATATTAACTCCTCGACAATGGAAGATCAGTCAAATTAAGTCGTTTGATAAAGGCCAGAACACAAATATTCACCCCGACAAGATGTTAAAAAGCTTAATTGAATTATTTTTGCAACCGTGTTTCAGCCCTGAATTGAGAAGGAATAAAATCCAGATACATTTTATAAATGATATAGCAAATATAATTAGATTTCAGATATGAATGTAAGGAAGTAGGACACTTTTTGGAAGTGGATTCCCATTCCCAGAATGAATTACTTGTTGATTCCTGTTCCTGTCAGTCCATTTCAACTTCTTACTTGCCAATTCTATTCAAATTCACACGCATGAACTGAAAATAGCCAATTATTTGATTTTGAACGTTGCACAACCCTGTATAGTTGAGATTTCTTATAGTCTCAGCCATTTCTTTCAGACAATAAAAGCTGTTATTTTCAGCTTTGGCCGTCAGACGTTTGTTTAAAAACAGCCAATAAACAGGGCCAATGATATCCTGTCAATCAAAAGAGTGCAGAAAAACATGTCAGACTGCATCTCATACATGGAGTCTAAAGAAAATCTCTCTTGTTGATTTTAGGGAAGGTTAACACGTCTAAAACACATTAACAGTTAAAAAAATAGCTAGTTAACGGCAGGGATTTAATTTGACCTAATGAATCAAGCCAGGGTTGTCAGGTTGTCCCTACATCAGACATTATTTGTAATATGACTCCCATCCAATAATCACAGAGCTTTGTTCGTTACTTCAGGTAAGAAACAAAGTCTCATCTTTCAAATACACAAAATTCGTATTGCTTGATGCTTTTAAAGTCCTACTTGTAACTTGTAACGTACAGCATTATTCGATGTGTGGACATAGTGAAACATGAAGAATGGGCGGGGCTTATTCAATCAGCCCCTCCCCTTTTATTAAACAGCCAATAGCGTTTAGTTTCTATCACAGCTCATAGCCGTTGATCTCCATAAAGCCGCAGTTTCCCCCTGATCTCTCTCCGTTTCTCCTCTAATCTCCTCCATCTCTCTTTAAAACACATGATTGTGTGCAGAACTCAAACGGGTGGATGTGTTTCTCCATCACATGATCCGCTCCGGTCTGTCGTGTCTCTGGATCTGCGGCGCTTCACAGACACTAACGTCAATCCAGACTTCATTCCCCAATGAAAGATATTCCCACTGTCTGAATCCTCCCTGTCCCCGATATAGTGACTATGAGCCGTTCATCATGTTGAAAACAGTGTGTGAACGAGTGACCGATTTCAGACGCAGCTTCAGCCTCTGTTTATAATGAAGGGGCGGAGCTTCAGATTCTAGAGAACTTTGATTGGACAGAAAATTCTAGATGTGAATTTTGTCCTTGTTTAGGAGCACAAGGTTATAGATTATAGTATGACTGACATACTCAAAGATGGCAAAAAAAGATTTATTCAAGGGGAACTTAAAGCCACAACTATATATAGCTTTTCCTTCTATGACAACAATGTAAACTGTTCGGGAAAAAATAAATAATACTACCAGTCACAGCATTAATCGTTCTCCCCTCTAGCATGTTTAAAATACATGCCGCCCAACAAGGGTATCAAATTTATCTCAGACTTTCCCAGTCGTAAATATGACTCGTTCGGGCGTTCATGTCCAATTTCCAACTAGGAACCTCGCATTTACGATAATTCGGAAAGCATGAGAAGACAGCATGAATCAATGCATTTTTGTTTCTAGTGCTGCCACGGAGAATGATGGGAATGAGAGTTGAGTGATGCAAACCTGCGCCTCATAAAGTGGCTAAATGAGTGTATCAGCAACAGTAGGAAGAGAAAACACAAACGAGTAGATCACACATTCAATGGTGCAGGAATAGGCTGCTAAAGGACTCCCATTAGGGAGTTTCCCACTGGTAACAAAACAGCATCCAACATCACTTGAATGTTCTTTAGAAAGGAAAAGAGACAACTGCCAAACTTTACTCCATGCACTCAGACATTTTGGACACAATGCACGGATTAAACCTGATAATGCAAATACAATCCAACCCTGCAAATGTTCTTCAGTGCCAGTCAACCTGTGGTGAGTGTTGCATATAGTCCAGTCGCTCTAACTTTACCTCGCTTTGAACATCTGCATTTGGGATGAACTTGAAAAGACAAAACACATTTTGGTTTCCATGCAAACGCAGTTCAAGGGGCAAATTTCCAAAAAGCTTTCCGCTATAATCAAATGCTAGACTGCAATAGCAACCGTCCTGAGCGCCTGATCAAAACGCAGAGCGACGGCCCGAGGAAGGGCTTTCCGTCACACACACACAGAGGGGATTTGTTCTGTGGTGCTTGATTTGTGGTCACGTTTGAAAGCAGATCTGCTCCGTCTGACCCACGTTAGCAGGAGGGAAATCAATGCACTGATTAGGAGAGCAGATCGAGTTTCTGATTAAAACCACAGCGTGTAAAAAAAACAGACACTGAATTCTCCTCTCAGTGGGACACCAGAGCAGGAAGATTCCCAGAATTCCTTTAAATGAGGCGTCAGAGACATCAGAGCCTGATAACGCCACTGATTTGAGTCTTCGGGCTCATAGAAGTGACCGTTCCTTGGATCTAAACGCCTGGATGGAAAGTGAGATGAATTAGTCAGTGTTCCAGCAGTGACAGGATAGATTATCTTGGTGAATGTGAGTGTAGCGTTGCTCTTTGACTCTTAAGCAGAAACAAATTAGACGGAGAAGTGGCCTATGGCGGACAGTATTAAGATTGCTTGATTTGGCCAAAAAATAAGTCACATTGTCATTATTTTGATAAATATTGTGATAAATCCATTGCAACATCACATAATGCTGCTGCTTAGACACAATCACATTGAACAGGGTGTGTTAAAAACATCTGGACTCTAAAGAAAACACCTAGCAACTACTTAGAATACCCTAGCAACCACACACAAGGTGCACTCAAAAACCTTGGGAATCACATAGCAAACTCCAAGCAATTGTGGCAACCTGCTCAGCACTCAAATATCAGATAAAATACATTTTTTGTTTTATATTTGGAAATCAAGCTTGTGTCAGACTAACATGTGCTTCACAATCAATAAAGAAAAATTGCGTTGCGGCCTACTGTGATTTACTAAAGCATTTTAACATTGTGCAAAACTCTACATTATTGTAAAATAAATTGGTAAGACAACATTAGTAAAGGTGGAATTAAACATTAAGTGTTTTTGATCGTGTATTTTTGGTTTAGGTTAAGTGTGAATTTTATGAGAACTTTGATATATATATATATATATAGTAATAGTGATACTCACCATTGCACACACATCTATAAACGTTCAATGGCTGTCATCTTGATCACAATGACAAATTGATAGCTAACAGTGATACATAAAGATTACATAAGCTGTATCTGCTTCCAATAAAGAGGGGTGCAATCTAAAAACCATCTCAGAGAATGAGAGCGAGACGGACGGAGAGTGAGCCAATGAACGCTACCTTGCTGTGGGCTATTTGTGTTGGTAAGTAAGTTAAGTATAACCTCTTTAGCCTCAGCATACCACAAAAAACTCATTTTTTTGATGTGGCTCTTCAATGAAGAAAAACAAACATGGATGTATTACAGAGGGCAGAGCAGCATTGATTCCAAGAGATATGTGCATAATTAGATTCATTCCATTTTTTCAAGCCTTTTATTAAATTATAGGGAGTTTCAACAATATTTTTGTAAACTGAATTCCTCCCTCTTGGGTTTTTAAACGTTAGAAATGGGAGACTGTATGATACGGGACGCGTTTCATTTTTAAAGAAAGAAGATAAGCTTGAGAACAATGAGAATGCATTAAAACAGAACACGAGAAACTACCAGTTAATGCTTGTTTAAGTGAGCCGCTCAATGGGATTTTAAGAGCTAGTTAAAATTAGCTTAATCCTGCTTTACTCAATGAGCATTTACTCTTTATTTGTTTCTTTACTCTATTCACCACGGCATGAAGCAGCGTAACAGAAACATTTCAAAACGTTATAAATGCTCTCATCTTGTGCAAAAACACTTAAATAACACTTCATTTCAACATTCATTCTCCCCATCAAGTCCAATGCAAAGCACAATGGGAACTGCAAATCCCAGGTCAAGTTTTGCCAACAAAAATGATTCATGCGTTCAGTAAACCTCAAATTTAAGTGGATTGCATGCAACAGAAAATGTGTTGCAACAGCTATTTTGAACAGCAGTTTCAGTAGGATGTTTACCCAGCGAATCCTTGCCATGCACAATTTGGATGCACTAATCTTGCAAACTACTAAAGACAGATCTGCAACTATGAGACTCGATCGTGCCATTGGCTGAGACTGAGGATGTGTTTTTGATGGAGTGGGGGAGGTGGAAGTGACCTAAACCTTCAGCAGAGCTGAATGGATGAAGATCTCTTTGGACTGGAGTCTGCCTCCCATCCACAAAACGTCTCTCCATCAGCCTGCAGATAAAACTTTAGTCTTTTGAACTCCAGGAGTGAGTTCCCCCTCCTCCAGGGGTCTTATCTCCCATAACTTGAGAGGGAGTGCTGATCCCTCTGAGGGGTTGAGATAACAGCGTGGACCGTAAGAGCAATCAGCCTGACAAACTCATAAACCAGCTCCACTAAAGGCTCATTCATCTTTCTATACATGAGCCATGAGTGTGCGAGCTTGAATCCCTGCTGGATGACTGAATTCCAATGGTGCAGGACATTTAAAACTTAAAAGCAATCATTTTATTCCTGTCATCATTTACTCATCCTCATGTCGCTCCATACCTGTATGCTGATATTTTATTATGTGCAGGAGAATTCACTTTACATAGCTCTTGCCAGCGTTGCCATCCTAAAACATGTCAAGGCAAGACTGTAAAGCTTCAAATTGACAAAATAGTCAATATAAGTTGTATAGAGTGATGGAGTATTTTTGTGAGCTTGCATCACCCTGGTTTTCTGGATAAAAATCCCAATTGAGGTTTTCCATAGGCTTTTGGATTTTTGCAGAAAATTGTTTATGATTCATGATACATTTTATCATTCATGGTAATCTTCAGAAATTTCACATATAAACATTGATCAACTCAAACATAATTTGTGGTAAACAGAAGCTCAAGCATGTTTGCTTGACGTGTGAGAGCCAATGAGGTTCATTCTCGTGTTACGCATCACGTTTGATCTTCAGCGAGAACCAATGAGGTTCATTCTTTCTTTGCTCATTCATTCTTCATTCGTGTTACGTGTCACGTTATATTTGAATAAACGCCTAAATTCAATCTGTTCATCATCTTTATTTGTGTTCCAAAGATGAGTGAAAGTCTTTCAGGTTTGAAAGGACATGAGCATTAGTAAATGATGACAGAATTACAAATTTTGGTTGAACTATCCCTTTAAAATGCTGGTGTCATTTGCACCTGCTCCTGCTCAAAACCAAAATAAAAACTGCCCTGTGTTCACATTCACTGATTTCCACCTTCAACTCGAGACTTTTGACAGCTGTATCCGAGGCCAGTGATCACAAATTTTCTCCTTATGCATTTATAAACAGCTAAATGTTTGATTACTCATCTTTAGTGTTATTGTAGCCTTTAAAAATCACAGTGATAAAAACTCATGCTGACTTTTTAAAGAATGAACCTGCAAGACTTCATTACGAGTATTTTCAGTTCTGTCAGTCATTGGAAAAAAAGAAACGGGGAGCAAAAGTTTGCGGTGGTCTGCCCCGAGCGCATAGTTTATTGCGTCATTTATCCTGTAAAACTCAATTTTCTCCATCAGTGTTGAAGCCATAACTGTTGCCTAACCGAACAAAGCCACGTATTATAGTAGACGGATCACTTGGACTGCATGAACAATCGAACGGCACCAAGAAAACAGACAAAGCTGAGAAACATACACCGCCATGAAAAACTTCAGCAGGCCTGTGTTTGAGTCCAGGGTGGTCTGTGTGCTTCGAGTCTTTCCCTTTAGCCCGCTGCCAACGCTGTCCCACACCGCCCATGCGGTAATAATGTACGGAAAGAATAACAGCCACGATACATTACCACTTCATACCCGAACGCCTGCGCACACAGGAACGCTGGAAGAAGAATAATAAACCAGATTCAGAGACTGTCCCACATGTTGCTCCGTCATCTTTCAGAAGTCTTTCCTAAACCTTTGTGCAATATTCCTGCCAACAGGTGGACGATGTAAAAATCCCACCGATTCATTTTTCGCCATTAAATGACGCAACTGGTTTTGCTTACACTGGACATCAAGTGAGGAACAACAGACGTCCCTTAAATGAATGGCTCACCCAAAAATAACAAAAAAGCCTTCGTGTCATTCCAGATTTAAAGCGATGGAGTTTTTCCCTCATGCAACACAATACATTTGCCATCATGACCATTTATAGAGTAGTTATCATGTCTGCCACATTCATAGCAGGACAAACAACATCACAAAAGTAGTTTGTTCTTCAGTTACAGAGCTGCACATTTTTAATCTCTTCTACTTTCCTGTGTCTCTAACAGTAGAGAGTGGCGCTTGCAACGTCAAGGTCATGGGTTCGATTCCCAGGGAAAGCAAGAACTGATTAGAACAGTGGTTCTCAAATAGTGGCGATGCCAGGGGGGGCACGAGTGACCCTGGGGAACATGTTTTTATTGCCAGGGAGTAGGTTTTCTTGCACTGAACAAGAGCAGCAGATATGAAGTTCAGATAACAAACCCTTCACCCTTTGACGTGTATGATCACAGCGGTGTTTTTATGTGTCACGTGATCAACTGCTAAATTCACACGTGTTTTCACGCAATATCTGGCACAGATCCAGAAAAAGACGCGCTGAACTGCCGCGCAAATAAACAGCGGCGCCCGTCGCGCGTCACAGACCAATGAACTCAATGAATGAAAATGAACTCAACCAATGAAGATTAAGCTACAAAACACATTCACTTCCACATATCTGAGAATATCAATATCAGGTAGCTGATAACAGAGCAAAAAAAAATTGAACAAAAAAGAAAAAACTAAATAAATACATCTATACATCTGTGATACATCTATTTTTGTGACTGCGGTATGTAATGTGACAAGCATGACGCGTCGCCATGGAAACAATAAAGCGAAAGTTCCAAAATGGGGGGGGGGGGGGGGGGCGCGAAATATTTACTAATTCCTAGGGGGGGCGTGACAGAAAATAATTGAGAAGCACTGGATTAGAATGTCAATGTGTTTCTTGAATGCAATGCAAGTCGCTTTGGATAAAAGTGTCTGATAAATGCATGAATGTGAATGCAAACTATTGCAGGAAAGATATGCAATGCATTATAAATTATTGATCTACTCTTTGCCCTTAATTTTAGCTGAAAAAAAATATATATTAAAGTATTGTTCATGTGACTTTCAAACGAGTAAGAGAAAATAAAAAAAATTGATTGGTTGTTGAGATGTGGGTGTGACTTAAAAACTATTTGCAGAGGCGGGTTTAAGCGAAGTTCTTAAAATCACCCGAACAGTCTGTCATTATTACCATAAAATCCAGTTATGACATTCTGATTAAAGATTACAAAGACAAAAATAGAAAAAAAATGTGTATAGATGCATTGATTTTATACATTTAGAAAATAGAAAACTGATTTCTCTGTCCTAACTATCCACAGTTAGTGTAGGTGCATTTCTTTTTAGTTTATTTTAGCATTCTTAAACCCCCAGTTAAGGACTACACCTTTTTTTTCTTTTTGTTATATAAAAAAACTTGAAATATTTTCAAACATTTAGTCAATCAGCAGTGGGGTTCATCAGTCTTAAATATATTTCCTTGTGGCTCATGATGCAAGATTTGTTTCTTGCGTTGTGAATCTTTAGGGGCACATAATTCCTGACATGGGCTTTTGGATGACGTCATTTAAGTGATTTGGCCCTATTTCAAAGCATAAAGACAAACTGTTTTGTGCATTTTATGCTATTTTATGGCAGCATAACTCTTACCGCAGCATCTCGCGCTCCTCAAGGTGAGTCTTTGAGCTTTCCGAATGTGTTGATGTCTCATATTTTATGCACAGCACAAATTTATTATCTTTCACACCAGGGTTTCTGTGCAGCATAGGTCATACTGCAAGAATGCACGTTCCTTTGTGCTTTTTCTTCTCTCTCTGGCGTCTTGAGGAAAAGAAGGGGATAATAATCTTTGCGTGGGACCACAGTGTCAATGCAATAACAGGGATAAATGTTTTATTTGTTTAATGATCAGCTCCGCGGCATTTCAAGATTAACCAGGATAATTGCGAGCTGCACATATCTGAACACGGGCAGTTTGTCATGATGATTTGCCTGGTGGAGGAGGTACGGTCTCCATAAACCTGCATGTTTATGCTTCATTTGTGCTTCTTCCACAGATATACTCTGCCTGTTCACACATTTTGCAGGTCAGGTGTTCAAATGAAAAAAGGGTACCCATCTAAAGTTACATATTTTCATTCATTTTGCTATTTCAAGCTATTGATTAAATGAAATCAGCACTATCAATGAAATCAAAATCCATTTAGACTGCAATTACTATTGCCTAAATAATAATCTAAAGAATTTAATGTTCTAAGTATAACATTTTGAACTGGAAATGAAATGTAGGGAAAAATAAAACTAGATTATTATATATGAAAGTAAAACCACCGGCAAGTCATAAGTGAATCAAATAATCATTCATTCAACTGATTCATTCAATCTGTCTGATTCGTTGATGAAAAAGGAAAGTGTCCAATGATTTTCTGAATGGGTCGTTGAATCATTGACTCACCCGATTAGTTCAAATGGTGAATCATTCAAGAAAGAAACAACTGTGTTGCTGGGAAATGCAACTTTTCTACTTTGTTAAGAACTATTTTCAGTGGCAAAAGAGAGCAAAAACGGTGAAAATTTTAAAACGTTTTTAAAACGTTGTGTCTAAAACTGGTCATTGAACTGTTGTATAAAATGAAAATCACAGTTTGCAGTGTGCTGATACTTGAGAAAGTGCCACTCTTGAAAGTGCTCGTATGATATGGCTTACTCATACAAGAGCAATTCATATCTTGAATTTTGGGGGCATTTTAATACATTTAGGTGGCATTTCTGACCTTGCACGAGTTGCAATGCTATTTTAAATCAACACCAGGCTAGATTGTTTGCTTAATGAAAGGCTATTGGCTAAGTTAGGCTGGCTTAATTGATATGCTTTGATAGTGGTTTAATCCACAGCGATGATAAACCTTGACAAAGTTTCAGGAAAACTCAACCATTATCTGGCTGTCGATAATGAAGGCCGATCCGGGATGGGAGACGTGGATTCTGCTCACGTTTAGCTGCAACAAGAGATGTTGGAGAGCGGAAGGAGCTTGTGCCGTTAATTTATGAAAATAATGTGTTGAGAAAATTGATGCATTGGCCAAATTGAAACAAAAATTAAAATGGAAGTCTTGGGAAAAGGGCCTTTATCTATGGAAGATGCTTTCCTGATCATTTTACCTTCTTTCCCTTTAGCACTCGCTCTGTGTAATGATTATTCCCCATTGGCATCTATAGTTTCATCCTTTATTAGCCCCTGCTCTTAGTCTAGATTAAATACAGCTGCTGAAGTGTGCCATTTTTTATATTATTTTCTATCAATCCTGTAAACTAAACTCAGTCTGAGGAGTCTCTCTACGCTGAGTGACATTGAGTCGATCCCGTGAGCATGAGCAACATCATTAAACTAAATGACAGGAAGCTTCTCTTCAGGAACGGTGGCCACACACATCATGAGAGATTGAAATAGTCCAACAAATATTGGCAGTTTGTTTGTCAATCCAGGCCATGCATGCATGTGTTCCAGTCCAGTTTTTGCACACTTTCAGATACTTAAAATCAGGAAAACACTTCTCATTTCTCATTGTCGATGTCCTCCTCCACTAAAGCCATGAAAAAAACTACACAAAGTACAAATAAATACAAGCCAGACTAAATACGATAAACATGGCTTGTGTTGATCGCAATGTGAGGTGAATAATTGACTGCTGAAAGCATGAAACCAAACACTTTTCTGTTTGTTTATGCACATTTCTGCTGTTGTTTATGCATTTGTAAAATGTAAATTTTGCTCTCTATCATGTTAAATATCTTCCATACAAATTGGCCTCTGTAGTTCATGGATATGTAAATAAATCGATGACAAATATGTTTGGAGAGCATTTTCTCTGAACTCACAGTGAACAGCTCAGTTTCAGCGCTGTTTCTGGTACTAAGTATTTGGTAAAATCCCTTTAAACGGCTCCTATTATGCCCCTTTTTACAAGATGTAATATGAGTCTCAGTGTTCCCAGAATGTGTCTGAAGTTTCAGCTCAAAATCCCCCACAGATCATTTATTATATCATGTTGTGAAGGCCCATTTTTGAGCGGAAGGAAAAACATGCAGTTTTTGTGCATGTGTCTTTAAATGCAAATGAGCTGTGGCTCCGCCCCCTTTTCCAGAAGAGGGCGGGGCCTTTAAATATCCTGCATCAGATACTCCGTTTTGACTAGTTTTGATGAAAGTTTATGATCTGCATAAGTTTTAAAGTCATATCAGTCTAAACTCATGATATCTGTTTTGTGAGCGCAAACAGCCGAAGCTCGCGCACAGAAAGCTGGATGTCAGACGGAGCGTCCCGTGAGGATTCGACTCTCTCTTTCACCTTTTATTCCACTAAACTATCAAACACACACAGAGCTCATGAACACAGTCGGTTATGTGTGTGAACGTCAACAGCAGGAAAGAAACCGCGTGTGTGTTTTAGATGTGTGTGTTAAAGTGAATCAGCGTAATATGCAAAACCTGCTGCTATAAATACTGTTAATATCAATCAACAACAAGAGAACAACAGAAGATCCCTCACTGCTCTCCATTCAATCACTTTAGCAGCTTTAATAACAATATATTTCTCACTTGAATGCTGCTGTTAATGTTCTCGGGAGCAGAGAAACATGGAGGACTGAGTTCAGCTCACCGAGGGGCGGGGCTATGCTAATAGGGGCGGGGCCATCAGCGGTCGTGGGCGGGGCCTATTCTAATGAAATGTCAGATTGAGGCATTTTGAGACACTGTTTCAGATTTATGGGGAAAGTAACAAACAGAGTAGAAGGATTGTGATCGCATTAGTGTTGTTGTGTACACACTGCAGAAACATAGATATACCAAAAAAAATATTTAAAAGTGATTTTTTGCATAATAGATCCCTTTTAAGGGAAGTCATTTCACTGAAGTGAACATGGATTGGTTATGCACGGCCGAACAAGTTACCTGCAACAGCCAGAATAGCTGAAAACAGAAGCAGCCCATGCAGCATTTAAACTGCAGCGCTGGAGTTTGCTTTCACAGCTGGTGCGGGATGCAGGTGGGCTTGTTTTCTGCTGGTGGGAAACCCTGGTGAGCCTCAAGATGAATGGCATACCTCTGCGGAGGAGAAGGTGGACGGCTCTCTAATTGTCGGCGGGTGGATAATTCCTCTATTTTGAGGCAATTCCTAATCTATATATGAATGATGTTTGCTTTTATTTGTGGAGAGCCAAATGGCCCCTTTTTGAAAACAGAGAGCTGATGTCAAACGGAGGTCTTGACCACAGCCTTTTCTAGAGAGTAAGAGCTGCCTGGCAGAAAGCAGGACTCTTTTTGAGTCAAACAGGTCTGAAAGCAAGGGAAGGGAAGGAGTCGTTTTACAGCCGCAGAAAGAGCAGCCGATCTCCAGGGGCTCGTGGACCTGCTTGCGTAACTGCCTGGGAAATAAATATCACGTTTGACGAAAGATGCATGGCGTATTTAGCTTTTTTCATTTACTAGATGTTAGGCAGCCATCATATGTCATAGATTAGATGATTTATGAGCATATATTGCTATAAGCTGCAAAGATGAACTTTTAGGATTGGCTTTTAGGTTGCCTCTTGTACGTACACTGTAAATGTCTCACTGTAACCACAGCCTTTGCTTGTTTGAATAGCTTAGTCATGAATCAGCTGTTTTACATTGATATAACATTACACTGTTTTACTGTATTTATGATCAAAGAAATGCAGCCTTGGTGAGCAGAAAATATTTTATTTATTAGATGCAGTAAAATACAGTAAAACAGTGTAATATTATATCAGTGTAAAACAGCTGTTTTCTATGTGAATATATAGTAAAGTGTCATTTATTCCTGTGATTAAAGCTGAATTTATTAGATGATAAATACAGTAAAACAGTGTAATATTATATCAGTGTAAAACAGCTGTTTTCTATGTGAATATATAGTAAAGTGTCATTTATTCCTGTGATTAAAGCTGAATTTATTAGATGATAAATACAGTAAAACAGTGCAGTGTAAAACAGCTGTTTTCTATGTGAATATATAGTAAAGTGTCATTTATTCCTGTGATTAAAGTTGAATTTATTAGATGATAAATACAGTAAAACAGGGTAATATTATATCAGTGTAAAACAGCTGTTTTCTATGTGAATATATAGTAAAGTGTCATTTATTCCTGTGATTAAAGCTGAATTTATTAGATGATAAATACAGTAAAACAGTGTAATATTATATCAGTGTAAAACAGCTGTTTTCTATGTGAATATATAGTAAAGTGTCATTTATTCCTGTGATTAAAGCTGAATTTATTAGATGATAAATACAGTAAAACAGTGCAGTGTAAAACAGCTGTTTTCTATGTGAATATATAGTAAAGTGTCATTTATTCCTGTGATTAAAGTTGAATTTATTAGATGATAAATACAGTAAAACAGTGCAGTGTAAAACAGCTGTTTTCTATGTGAATATATAGTAAAGTGTCATTTATTCCTGTGATTAAAGCTGAATTTATTAGATGATAAATACAGTAAAACAGTGTAATATTATATCAGTGTAAAACAGCTGTTTTCTATGTGAATATATAGTAAAGTGTCATTTATTCCTGTGATTAAAGCTGAATTTATTAGATGATAAATACAGTAAAACAGGGTAATATTATATCAGTGTAAAACAGCTGTTTTCTATGTGAATATATAGTAAAGTGTCATTTATTCCTGTGATTAAAGCTGAATTTATTAGATGATAAATACAGTAAAACAGTGTAATATTATATCAGTGTAAAACAGCTGTTTTCTATGTGAATATATAGTAAAGTGTCATTTATTCCTGTGATTAAAGCTGAATTTATTAGATGATAAATACAGTAAAACAGTGTAATATTATATCAGTGTAAAACAGCTGTTTTCTATGTGAATATATAGTAAAGTGTCATTTATTCCTGTGATTAAAGCTGAATTTATTAGATGATAAATACAGTAAAACAGTGTAATATTATATCAGTGTAAAACAGCTGTTTTCTATGTGAATATATAGTAAAGTGTCATTTATTCCTGTGATTAAAGCTGAATTTATTAGATGATAAATACAGTAAAACAGTGTAATATTATATCAGTGTAAAACGGCTGTTTTCTATGTGAATATATAGTAAAGTGTCAAAGTGTTAATTTCTTTAAAAAATTCAAAAATTAAATTTCTTGCCACAAATGCTGTCAACAGAGCTTGACGTATAATGAACCTGCAACATTCCTACTCCCATAGAGGGCTCTGACGTGACGGTCGTATATGTGAGAGTCAGAGACATTCCCTTGATAGCAGTCAGAAGATCAAGCGCACTTCAAAGGGCGATCCTGATCCCTGAGCTCTGCCCGAGCACAAGAGGTTAACGTAACCTTCCCTCAACATCAGCCGGAGACGTGAGGCGGTGTGGGAAAAATGTCCAGGGTGGCAGAGGTAAAGACAGCGAGGTCAAGCCTAAAGAAAGCGCACAAAATTACCTTCCCACCCTCCAAAATGGCAATAATGCAACAAGTCTGAGGAGGTTTAGAGAAGTTTTAGAAACAACTTTTATTTTAAAACTATAATGTCAACGTAAACATGACCTTCAACCCAAGGTTTTTCATGCAGTTATTGTTTCAATCCAGCGTAACAGTGGATAATAAACTTTATTTACATAGCAGTGAAGTAAAAACAGGCTTTTGTTGTACTTTTATGGCCACATGATTAAGAAACCGTCAATCATTCATTTCATTAGTGCGATTAGTGACGGCGATTAATTCATCTGTGCTGTACATCTCACAGGCCTTGAACACAGTGTATGATCACAAAATGATATTGCAAATTCACAAAACTTTGTACATCTCAGAGGATCTGTGCTGGCGTCATGGTGAAAATGAACACTGTAGATGAAAGATCAGTGGGGACAAACATCACACGGACAAAGGGTTTCGGCATTGACACCGATGTTCTCGTTGACTCTTCATGCCAATTATATTTATTTTCTTCACTAACAAACATGAATCAAACACCAGGCAAGACACAAGACACATCGAAACACCAACACTGACTCGATCCGAATGTGAGTCCTTGAACCGCACACGTCACAAACACGAAACATGGCCGGATTCAACACACTTTCAACTTAAGAATGAAGTTACGAATATTTAGAATTCCCAAAATTCGTAACAATTGTTCTGAAGATACAATCAAAGCAAATGTTGAATTCCTGAAAGGAATGTTCGTTAATGACTCGTTTTAAACTCTGAACGATAAGATGTTAAGTGAAAATATTGGGTTTGTTTTAAATATCAAGCATTTCAACATAATAGTAGCTGTTCGGTGCTGTGACTAGGGATGAGGGTTATTAGAGTTAACTCTAGCTGGCCAGTAGTTGGCGATGTCACTTTGTAAAGAAACGCACGTATCGTTTTTTAAAAACCATTTTCAACCCACTCATTTTGTTGTGTAAATAAACAGTTCAGTTTTTCAATGAAACCGGTATCATGTATACAGCCTCTAAAAAAACATTTCGTTACATGAAATAATTGAAAACGAACGTTAACTGAAATACAACAAAATTTTACATTTTACATTTATTTCAGCAAGACATTAAATTAGCACTACACTAACTAAAACTACAAATGAATAAAAAAAAACAATTGATATATATTTTTAAAAACAAAAAAAAATTACAGAAATGCGACAAAATTCTTAAAATGAAAACAAAAAAAAATTTGCTAAAACTATAGTAGTAATTCAATGATACTAATATGACGCGAGTATCTCTCTAAAATAACCCCAGTGATTATGATTACGCATCATGTGACTTTATGCGCAAAAAATTCGAAATTGCGCAAATCGAGACAAATGGGGGGGGTTTGAATAATTAAGTACAGCATCGTTTTCTGCAGCTTCAGCGCATACGAGAGCGCCGCAGATCTTCTTCCTAGGAACTTATCTGAAAACAATTTCTTAACTTCTTTCTTAAGAAGAGTTTGGTGAATCCGGCCAACAGCAGATCGTGACAATTTCTGCAATTAAGAGTACGCCTCATTGGCCATCGCTAAAATGTTCGGCATTGGTCGACCAGCAGAAGCGCAACGGCAAACAGCGACGGTTTCACAGCTCGGCGATTTCAAGGCGGTTATTTAGCGTGTCTCACTCTTCAGACAGACATTTCAGCTGCCCAGCATCATTTCCTCTCGTCAGATGAGCCTTCACACGAGGACGGCGGCAGAAACAGCTGCTGTGCTGCTGCTGCTTTAATGTGGGGGGTAAAATGAAGCTCTGCGGTCATTGCTTTTCTTTATTTAGCTTCACACACAACAACAACAACAACAACCGAGAAGGAAGATCACAGCAGAGACAGAGGTCAGAGGTCGCATACAGTGTCGCACTAACAGGGCGACCTCCGGCTGAGTGAGAGTTTGCACAGACGCACACTGGCTGACTTTCTCTTTCTGTTCAGTATCGGACTTCCCTTTGATTCTGTCTCACCACTTACTATCTCTCTTCGGCTCTTATTTACTATATCTATCTCTCTTCCTTCTTCGGCTGAACCTCAATTAAAAAACGTCCAGGTCATATTTCACCCCGCAATCAAAAGAAAGGACATTTGGCTTGGAGTGGAGCCTTCGTTGCAATATATTCATTTCTGTAAAGCAAAACTAATGTCATTATTGCAATGCAAAATGTATCTGCGTCATTCAGTATTTCTTCTTTAAATTATGCTTAAAAAAAAGTTTTGCTTTGAAAGTTTTGCTTTCAGGTTTTTTAATAACAATTTTAATTGTTTTTTAAAGTTTTTTGAATTTTAAAAATAATTAATAACATATATTTTTTGAATTTTAAAAAACAATTGTTACAGTTAAAAAAAACTAATTTGAATTGATTTAAAAAAAACTATTTTCACAATGCAAAAAAGTAACAATTTTATTTATTTAAAAAAAATTGTCACCATGAAAAAGATTAAAGGCTTTTCTTTAAGCGCTTTTTTTAAAATATGACGTGGACATTGACAATTTTCTTGAGATTCAGACTCTTTCTTCCTTCCTCTCTTTCTTCCTTTCTTTCTTTCTTTCTTTCTTTTTTCAAACATCAGTTTCCGTCATATTTTCAAGACAGGCGTCGCTTCGTTTCAGCTGCTCTGAAACCTCCTTCTGCTCTTCACCCGCATCTCTTCCCACGTCCCCTCTTCCTTCCTCAATCTCTCCTTCTCCCTCTCCCTCTCCATCCTCAGGCTCAGTTTTCAGCCGGATGACTCTGGCATGGGCGGCCGCGGGCTGGTTGTGTGAGTTTCTGAAGCCGCGGCTGCGGATGACTCCGACAGCGGGCGACGGGATCCCCGGCTCTCTGTCCTCCGCCGACGCTCCCTCCTCCTCCTCCTCTTCCTCCTCCAGATGTGTGCTGGAGTTCCTCAGCTGCTCGATGGACTGAGACAGAACCTACAGAACAAGCACACGAGGAGGAGTTTATATTGTATCATCCATTACATCATTCACAGTAGTTCATTCCATTCACGACGTCAGATTCACAGATTTGTATCTTTTTTCAGAACTGTTAAAAACTGTCACAATCGCTATGCCTGCATTGAGTTGAGTTATGTGTCATCATAATTAACTGCAAGTGACACATTAACATGCTCTCTCATTTTTTTGGGTATCTTCTTGTAAAAGCGGTCATAAAATCTGTCTTCTGCCGCTCCGCGAACACGCCACCCGGTCTGGCTTCAGTCCTGCTGTAAAAGGGTAAAATAATACCTCCTCAAAAACATTTGCAGCTGTAAAAGTTGTGTGTAAAATGAAAAGTGGTTAAATTATATCCGCGGATGCGTGTGTGTTAAAGTGCCGCCAGCGTCTGCCGGCAAAATCCTCTCCAAGGCCTTCAGGAAATGAAAGAAAGACTCAAATAAAGAACTGGGTGAATGGAGCGTTTAATGAAAAATCAAGCATTTTTAAAACACAACCCGGCTCTGCACAATGTCATCACTGAATTAGACTAAAAATAAAATACAATACATAAATTCATAAATAATAATTGTACAAAATCTTGTTTGAATGTCTAAATGTTAAGTGAGTTAAAAGCAGCAGCAGTAAAACATCCTGCTGGGATTTACTCACTTCCTCTCCTTGCATTAATTCACTTCCTGTCTCAACGAGGCATCGCTCAGCTCCATTTACACCATCATTTAAGACAAACCGACCCTTCAAAACTCTTATTAGGAACACAGACACACTGCAGGGTCTCTCTCTATCTCTCTCTCTCTCTCACACACACACACACACACACACACACGTTTCCATGTTTTATGGGGACTTTCCATGTGCATAATGGTGTTTATACTGTACAAACTGTGCTGTCCCTTAACCCTAAACCTACCCATCACACAAAATGTTTTTTAATTTTTCAAACCACTTCATTTAATCTTATGTTTTTCTCATAAGGGCCTTATGTCTCCATAAGGTCAAAATGTACTGGTATTACTATCCTTGTCTGTCCCCGTAACGTAGGGAATATCATATACACACACACACACACACACACACACACACTCCAGACGACAGTCTGGAATCTTGTGAAAACGCTGCAGTCCTTCACCAGCTCTGAAAGACACATTATGTAACATAAATCCATCTATCATCATGTCATCACTCTCCTTCACTACATCCATTGTGGGAATTAAAAGGAATTTCTGTAATTTTCAGACACAGTCTGTTGAAGTTTCACACAACCGAAGTTGTAACTCTCTTAAAGACATTTCAAACAAAACACTAACGTCTTTTTTTAGCATATGCTATGTACTGTAAATCACGACAATCCTTTTATTTTGATGATGTTCCATCCATTAAATGATCCTTAATCATCTCTGATATTATTGATTTGACTGCAATGCCACTATCGGACTGAACTGAACCGAGATGGATGATGTTTTACAAGCTTTGAGCTTGGTGGGTGAAATGAACTACACTGTTATTGAACACAAACTGAATCAACATTGGACGATGTCTTTTAAGGCAGAATCTGATTTAATTTGCATCACTGATTCTGTTTCTCACTGCTGTGCCATAGAAATAAATATAACTTTCTTTAACTCCATGTGGAAATATGTGCAAAAATTAAATGTTTCTCATGCATGTAGAATGTTTTTGTACTTTTTAAGACCCGTCTGGAGGAATAAGCTTGATTTCAGCGGGACGTTACCTGGCTGATGTGAATCTGTTGGTGAAACTGTTTCTGCTGTTCCACGAAGTTGTGGTGTTGTTGCTGCAGCACGAGTTGGGCCAGAGCGCTCTGCGGCAGCGGGGCCGACTGCGTCCGGTTCAGGGGCCGGTGGCGGGGTAACCTGGCGCGAGAGCTGGCGGACGGACGGTCCCTCATCGCCAGAGGAGACGAGGGCAGCACAGGGACGCTGCCTGCGACTGGAGAGACAGGAGGGATGCAAACATCAGCATTTTCCCCTTTTCCATTGTTTCTTAACATGCGCTTTAACCGTTGCTCACAAACGATACGGCATTCACTCTCAAGGTAAAGCTCTTAAAAAACACAAGCACTATTAAGGGCCGCTCCCATAGAGTAAGATTTTACAACACTCTTAAAAATAAAGTACACACTTTATTGGCATCTATGGCTCCATGAAGAACGTTTTCAGTTCTGTGGGGAACCAAAAGTGGTTCCTCTGTGGCATCACTGTTGGTATCTTTATTTTTAAGAATGTATTATATTTAGGGCCCGATGTATTAACTTTTGATTTACTAAAAGGTACTAAATTTACAAAACACACACAGTGAAAATACACTGATCTTAAAGCTTATGCATTTGTAGGAGTTTCCCTTTCAGATGGGAGGAGAGTATTTAAATTTCAATTAACTGGTATTTTTGCGTCCTTTACCTTCCAGAAAAGGCACATTTTAAACCAGACGCTTATTGGTATATTGCGCTGGTCATTCTGGGAATGATCCGGCTGCATCAGTGTTCTTTAATTTCCAAAATCATCATTGTTTGGGATTGTTTTTTTGTTGATTATTGTATTTTAATACTGTTACTTTAATGCTGCTTCTTTCATTTATTTATAGTTTACTCCATTTTGCACCATTGTTAGTTTACTATTTATTACATATTATCGTTATTTTCACTGAATGTTGTTATGATGCAAATAACTGATATCAAAATTGTCACGTCATAAACTGCAAATTAAAGTGAAAGAATCTTATTAGAAGGAAATGATAGAGTCATTTATATTTCATTTATAGACTGTTAATGAAAATGTTTTTTAAATATATTTTTTAAGATAATGTTTATTTCCAGTTATATTTTTTTTGTTTTAGTTTTAATTATAATAACCTATTGTAGTTTTATTCATATTTTGAATTAGGTTTTAATTTTAATATTAAATTAAATATTTAATATTAAATATTTAAATTTTGATAGTAGTTAGTTTTAGTAATTTTGTTGTTTTGCTATTTTTATTTTTTTATTTTAGTACTTTAAGATAAAAAGTAAACAAAAATGAGAAATGTTAATAATATAAGATTATAATATCAGAAATGTCCTAACATAAGATTACTCATTTTTGTATTTTATTTTATTTAAAACAAAATATTTTTTTATGAAAATGCTAGAAAAAGAAAAGAAAAAGAAAATAAAATAAAATAAAAAAATTATAGTCATTATTAATATTTTGAATATTTTTTACATTTTCTGTTTTGATTTTAATATTAGTTAGATTTAGTAATTTAGCCATTTTGTTTTTACTTCAAGATAAAAAAATAGAATGAGAAATGTTAATAACATAAGAAAATTGAAGATTATAATAGCAGTAGAGAGTGGCGCTTGCAACATCAAGGTCATGGGTTTGATTCCCAGAACTGATTAGAATGTCGATGTGTTTCTTGAATGCAATGCAAGTCGCTTTGGATAAAAGCATCTGATAAATGCATGAATGTAAATGTATTGTAGATATTTTTTTATAATAATTTCACATTTAGTTTCATATTTTAGTTCTTTCAAGTTAAACTAAGCAAAATGAGAACTGTTGACTTTGACAAATAGCTCAAATATACATATTTTTTATTTTAGATGAGTTTATTGTATCTGAAGTGAGGAAGGCTGCAGTTTGAGGTGATGTGTGTGAGATCCGCTCACCAGGAGAGACGATCCTCTGCTGTCTCTGCTCCTTCAGCAGCAGGTGTTGCAGGAGCGCCTGCTGCCCGTTGCTCACTTTAGACTCCAGCGAGACGGGAGGCGCAGCGGCCGCCAGCCCTTCTGTGCTCCGGTCCTTCAGCGCTGTACCCGTCTAACAGAGGACAGATCAGGCAAACAGCACACACTATTAATATTCTGGGTCAAATCAAGTCACCTCACTGTTGACTCAGTTCAGTAACAGTAAAAGCTTCAGCTCTGGAAAAGACAATATTGTCATTGACGTATGTTGATTCAGTAACTGTGTCGAAATTTGATTAAATTATGAAACAAACTGGATTCAGCTGTAAGCAGCTCTACAGAAGTGTCATTATTCAACTCAAGCTGGTTGCATTTATGCATTTATCAGACACTTTTATCCAAAGCGACTTGCATTGCATTCAAGAAACACATTGAATCAATTCTTGCATGGGATCGAACCTATGACCTTGGTGTTGCAAGCACCAATGCTCTACTGATTGAGCTACAGGAAAGGTTCTCATCCAATACTGTCAGTCCAGTCAAAAATAATAATATTACTGAATATTAAGAGTTTTTAAACTTGCTAAAGGCGACATGTGTACTAATCCATAAAACATCCCCTATTTTTGCATTTAAAGACAAATGTTCACTCAAGCATGAGAAGGACTTACATAATGCCTCCTGCATATGAAATATGAATAACCGTGCTCTTTTTAAAACACATCCAGTCAGCGTCCATGTCGGCGTCGTCAATAAGGTGCACGTAATTACCGAGCTGCATTTAGAGATCCCTCGTGAGTCATTCACCTATTTTAAAACGTGAACGTGTTGAAAGTGTTCTCGCCTCCATGGCAAAAGCGATCCGTGTTTTGATTTGTTGGCATGTTATGTGCTTTCCGAACACAACTTCTTGAGCTTTTTAACAGCCTGTGACGAACGAGATGCTACACACACACACCCTGAAACCCTAAACCGAGCGCCGTATTTACCCAAGGGCTAAAGATCCCAGGGGTCAGAGGTCACGAGCCCACAGGGCTGTACATTCATTCAGCCGGGACCGAACGCAAGTAGAAAATGAATCTCTGTGAAAGCACGGCCGCTCTATAACGAGGATTCGTCTCCTAATGCGCCCGCCACATTCCTCATACAGTGTTTTGTGCTTTCTCTGCAAATAGATGCGACTCCGTGTCTCACTGTCTCCTAAAAATACTGTTTCGCAGTCTCTTGCTTTTTCTGCACGATCTATTCATATCTGTTGCGCAGCAGAGCGAGGGCTGGAGATGCTGCTTTTGTGTTTGTTCCCAGAGGAGAGCTGTATTTCTCGGAGGTCGCTCTTTCAAAGCTTGTCTCATTTAAGTATCGACAGCGTGTAAATTCAGTGAGCCGGTAGTTGAACTACAAGAGCTACAGTATGAAATGAATGTGCAAATCATTTGATGAAAAAGGTTGGTGTTCAGATTATTACTGATGTCTTTTTCTCAGGAGAAACATCTGAGGAGGGTCCATTTCACCTTATTGATGGATATATTAAATATTAGATTTGAAAGAAATCTCATTTTATTCCTAGAGGATCTGAAAAACACTTTCTACCTCAGTATTTTGTCTTGTTTTCCATTTTCCATATCAAAAAATGATTTATGTAATCAATATACTGGAGAATGAAATAAGATATTAAGCCTTGATTCCTGAAAATATTATTCAAATGAAGTGTTTAAGCTAAAACAAAGACAAAATGTGTCGTTGGGATCGGAAAAATCAAGAAAAATTTTATTTTTGCACAAAAGCAATTTTCAATAACACTTTATATTTTAAGTGATTCTGCTTCTCAAGCAGACATTTTTGATATTTGTACCAGAAAACAAGACAAAAATACTGAACAAGATAAAACAAATTATTTCCCCACATTCTCCATTGTTGCCTCGTCAGAATCGCTCTGTTTAGTTCCTGTCAGTATGAAGCCCCGCCTTCTGAAAAGCACAATCTGATTGGTCGGCTGGATCGTGTGTTGTGATTGGTCAACCGTTGGTCGACGCCCCTTACCATAACCAGGCGTTTCAACACACACTACTAACTAACTCAGCCAAGCCCCGCCCCTTTATTCTGCGCAGGCTGTGCCTTGGATGGGAATTATTTATATGAGGAATATTGTGAGGTGTTTGTTGTTTGGGCGTCTGAGCTTTTTTCATTTATAATAGGTTCCTGGTTTAAAAAAAACAATCTCGTTCAGAAGCACTTTGTTTTTGAATGTGCGTAGAGTTTGAGCCCATGGTTCATGCGTGTGTGTGATGTACAGGAGCTTAAACAGATGTGCGCGTGTGTGTTGGACAGGAACTTACGCAGATGTGCGCGTGAGCGGGGTGCAGAGCCAGCGTGAGGTTGGGCAGAGAGGGGGACGTGTAGAGATTCAGCAGGGACAGGGATCCGTCCGTCTGCAGGACGCCGCTGTGGGACAGACACCGCTGGACGAGAGAGAGAGAGAGAGAGAGACAGACAGCATCACATCACCTCTTACATAATGCAGCATCACATAATCAGAGCAACAACAGTGCAGGATGGGATTGTGCTTCACTGACACTTTACGAATCATGAATCAACCAGTCTGCTAAAGATGTGTGTGTGAGTGTACATGTGTGTGTACATGCCTGTGTGTGTGTGTGTGTGTGTGCGAGTGTGTGTGAGTGAGTGTGTAAGTGTGTGTGTGTGTGTGTGTGTGTGTGTGAGTGTGTGTGTGCATATTCCACAGTTACAGCCCATCTGAATGCATTCTAATGTATGACTATAGAGGTCAATTCATTCTGCAGTGTTGTTAGGGTGTTTCTAGGGTGTGTGAATGTTTTTAATGTGCTTCTATGCAGTTCTGGAAGGTTGCTAGGGTGTTGGTAAGTTTTTTCTAGTGTTATGGGTAGTTACTTCTGCCCCTTGTCAGTCATTGTCAGTCAGCTGCGCGCGCGCGTGTGTTTGTGTGTGTGTGTGTGTGTGTGTGTGTGCGCGTGTGTGCGTGTGTGCGCGTGAGAGTGTGTGAGAGTGCGTGAGTGTGCGAGAGAGTGCGTGAGTGTGCGAGAGAGTGCGTGAGTGCGCGTGAGAATGCGTGTGTGCGCGTGAGAGTGCGTGAGTGTAAATGATGTGATGTCTCTCATGTGAGGATGAACTCAGTAAGCCGTGTCCCTACAGGAGGAGAGTTTTCTGGCCCGCTGCCCATGAGGAAATGCTTGGGCAGAACTTCACAGGAGAAATAAACCTCACCATCCCAGAGCCCCCCCACCCCCTTCCCCAAACGCCAGCGCAGCCAGAAACCGCAGCGGAAAAGAGCTGTCACAGTTAGTTCAGCACAGTACAGCCACACACAAACACACACACACACACACATATACAATCACACCTTCAAACTCTCAGAACTCGGTTTCCTTGAAGTTCAAATGTGGTTTTAAACGCAGTATTTCCATGTGTTTGTTTGTCCGGCTGATGGTACAAACATCCCGGGACGGGGTCTCTGTGTGCTCTCATTCAGGGGGCCCGACTCATTCAGCTCATAGTCTGATAAGAGTAATGAGGCACGGGACTATAATGGAGGATTTTATTTAGTTTCAGTTTTTGGGGTCTATGGTTCAGTTCCCAAAAATGCAATCATGGGCTCAAAACTGCACGCAAGTGCATGAAAAACTGTTCCTCTGTGTGCTGAAGGATATTAATCTGATCGGTGCGTACATGTAAGAATGATAATGCATTAAATATAACAAAGGAAATGCCATTTATTTTCACAGAAAGGAAAAACATCACAAATTTACTTTACATTCAAAACACAAAAACACAAACAGCTCTTAAAAATACACTGCAAAAAGCTTGTGCAATATTTGATTTTAGATTTATTTTCCAATGCAAATATAAATAAATAAAATATTTGTTTGACTAAATACATCCAACAAGTATTTAGTTATTTCCCTTGTGAAGAGGTTAGTAACTTGAAAGTTAGTTTTATGTAATCTCTAAATAGAAAAATATTAGATAATTGAGATTAAATAATGGCTTTTCACTATTATAATAATTTACAAAGAAAATAAATAAATAAATACAGTGGAATCCGGTTATGTCGACGGCCTCGGGGGTTGCAAAAAAACATCGAGATAACCAACAGCCAATACAGCGATTTATTTGATGAAGGATCGGCATGCTATAAAAATGTACATACACTGTATATGTTTGTAACAACAAAAGGCATATGTGCAGCAACTAACAGCAGAGATTTACCAGAATACAATAAAAAACACCTTCCATTCTCCATACAAACCTTTAATTATATTCTCCAACATTGCAAACACAATTTCACTCACAGTGTAAACAGTCACAACATATTCGTGAGGTCATCACACTGTACTAGATTGAATACTTTCTTGCGTTCTGCCTGTCTAATGTGCTTTCTCAACAAATTCGGCTTCGTCCCGTCTTTTAATAACCGGGTTCTTCAATCTGCAGCGGCGCTGAGCAGAGCGCACCTCAGAACAGAAGCAGGGATGTGTGTGTGTGTGTGTGTGATCAGCCAGCGGCGCCTTCCCGCACATGCGCGATTCATTTGCACGTGGAGGAGTGAACATCTGCTCTGCTGCATCTGGGAGGACCGGACCACCTGTGAGTGCTTTGGGATGGGGATGCGGCAGCTCTCGCTGCTCGTTGAGAAGAGTAAGAACAATATGTGCTTTCACTTCAGAGTCTCCAAAAGTCTCCAATAACTCCAGATAAAGTTGTTAGATTTGTCTCTAGTCGCTTTTTTGAAAATTTGTTCTAGAGTGGTCTGAAAACTCGATAAATATAGTTAGTATAGTTATAGCTAAGTTGGCAACACTGGCATCCACGTGCAACGCAAACTCAGCGCATGCGCAGTGAACTCTCAGTCACGAGATAAACGTGAAGTGGCGAATTTGTCCCTCTTTTGTGCTCGAGATATTAGATTTCGGCGACGTAAAAGAATCGACATAACCCACAAGAAAATACTAAGACAAATAGGGAGTTTGGCGGTTCCACTTCAAAAATGTCAAAGAGAAGAGAAGTTTCAGGGGTGAGCAAATAATAGTACCTCGATTTGGCTGGTGCTGGACCGGTGTGCTGATCCATTCTCATTACTGCACAAGCCAATGGGTGAGCTCGGTCCAGAACCTGCAGGGCTCTCATTGGCTGACGAATCTAGACCAGAGGAGAACAGGAAGTTCATCAAACATCTCAATCTCTCTTGCATTTACATTTACAGTCATGCATTTATCAGACGCTTTTATCCAAAGCTTTTATCCATTGCATTCAAGAAACACATTGACATTCTAATCAGTTCTTG
Source organism: Rhodeus uyekii (assembly GCA_037043235.1). Classification (NCBI taxonomy): domain Eukaryota; kingdom Metazoa; phylum Chordata; class Actinopteri; order Cypriniformes; family Acheilognathidae; genus Rhodeus; species Rhodeus uyekii. The sequence goes on from JAWRVZ010000237.1 coordinate 525,304, forward strand.
CTTTCCCTGGGAATCGAACCCATGACCTTGATGTTGCAAGCACTATGCTCTACTGTATGAGATAAAGGAAAGTTGTCTACAGATCTGTGTTTTCTGATAGAAGGGCTGTTCATCTCGGTTTCGGGTTGCAGATAGACGGTCGTTCAGCTCAAGCTACTGTTGCTCGCTCACCTGTTAGTTCTAGCGTTCGTTTTTTCAGCGGCGTGACGAGAACGCTGCCGTCTCTGCGGCGTATCGGTCCACTTCTTCTCTCAGAAACCTTCTGCTTGAGTCTGGACCGTACCTTTAGATTGGGCTCGGAGGCTGACAGGAAACACAAAACAGTTCACATTAGTTGCCGATTACATTTATGTTTATTTAGCATCTTTCAAAAAAATAGTTATTGACAAAAATCGATTCTGCACTATCATAACGAGTCATCAGTAATTCCAGTCTCACTTCCTGTTACAAACGTATGTAACAATGTTACTCATTTGCATAATGCCAGCCTATGATGTTCATTGGCTGCTGTCTTTGCCCCGCCCTCAAACACTGGTCAACCAATCACAGCAGACTGTGTCATCTGGTCAATCAGAGCAGAGCAGGTTCTCGGAAAGGTGGGGTTTAGAAAGACTGAATCCTTAATCGAACCGTTTCCGATTATTTTTATATCTATATTTGAAAGGTTATGAAATCATAAAACATGCTGAAAATGTAAAAACTGTAAAAACATTTCTTCACAAACAAATCTTAATTTTGAATAATCTTATGATTGATTATTTTATCAAATGACTTGAGAGCAGAGTTACTGATAGAATGGTGATTTAAACAATTAATACATTCAATGCTGTTTTTATACAGTTTAATACAATTTGATAACCACAAATAATGTCTCCTGCAATGTTTACGTTTTCTCTTAATATCTAGTGCACATCAGCTGTTTTCTCAGTTTACATTTTCAGCATGTTTTATGATTTCATGACCTTTCAAATATAGATATAAAAATAATAATAAAATAGAGACCCGAGTGCACACATACACACATGCACGTGGTCTGACGAGGCAGCTCACAGAACCTGCTGAGTGAATATGTGGCCGCGGTCCAGCCACACTGAGGAATTCTGGGATATCTCCCAGCTGTAATGAGGTAAGACCTGGAAGATCAATTCCATCACTCATCTGGAAGACATTAAATCTGTCCAACAGCTCTCCACTGGCTGTAGGAGTCCAGTACCTGCCAGCCTGCCAACCACAAACCTCTACGGTAGCCATGTTTAAACTAACACTCAGATATCGGCAGAGACAGAGGGAGATTTGGCTTGGGAAAAAAGGGGAAATCCTATTTTTTGTACCACTATGACCTATGGAGTACCAAAATTCCCTGGATTTTACTCAGGCTAGGCTGGAAACCAAGCCGCCCTATAGACGCCACCTACCGCTGGTCTGACCGCTGAGTGGGCATCAAAGATACACACATCAGGAGACTGACATGATTACAACACACTGTGGGCTGAGGACAGAGATGAAAGGAGAGGAGGGATATGAAAAATACACACATGCACACGCACACACACAAACACACACATACACTGCTTCCTGCATAGACTGATCAGTGAGAATAATAAATAATGATAAAATAAAAACTATTTATAACAAAATAATGCAATTAAAATTGAAATAAAATATATTTATAATAAAAATAAAATTAATTTATTAACAAAAACAAAAATGAAATTGAAATTAAATGTAATTGTATTGATAAAAATAATGAAATATTTTGATAATAAAAATAAAATATACTTATTAAAAATAATAAAATTGAATTTAAATGAAACATATTTATATTAAAAATAAAATGTATTTATTAAAAAATACATAATCAAATGTACTGATAATAAAATAAAATAGAAATGATAACAAAACAAAACAATTGAAATTAAAATAAAATGTTTGATAATAAAAAGAAAATAAATGTATTATAAAGAATAAAATAAAATTTAATTGTATCTATAATAAATTAAAATAAATTAACTAAATGAAACTGAAATTAAATACATTTTTAAAGACATTTATAAAATTACTACAGATAAACTGCTCCTAAAAGATAAACTGTTGACAAAAACAAATTTATAATTTATGATAGATAAATTGTAAATTATGAACAATTAATTATTCTTATAACTGTGGGTTTTGTCAGATTTACCTATACTTTGTGGGATAAATAGTGAACAAACACACAGACAACTTTTGAATGTTTGTCTTTACAATACATATAGTTCAAGGATACAAACTGATCAAAGTTTTGACTTCCCAAAGTTTCTGTCCACCACTGAAACCCTCCAGTCCTGCGACTGTCTTTCGGGAAAACCCAACAGGCCCTATTTTGGCTGTTAACCCAAAAAATGTTACAAGCGATTAAAGAGCCCCAAACGGTTGATTAATAAAATGGAAGACGGCTGATCATAATGAAAAGGATGCTTTGAGTTTCAGGAGCACTCGGCCAAGATCACAGACTTCAGCGATGGCGGAATACTGTAATTTAGTCTCTCTGACACATGATGAATAAGAGCTATTAGAAAAATACCGTACAAATATTTGCCCAGCAATTAGCGGGAAGGATTTACACATTTTTAATTCGTAGGGAAAATACGGCGAGCGGTCGGCATGTTTACGTTGGGCCGCGTCATTAAAGGGCATTTTCAGTGTAGCCCGACTCAAGCTTCCTTAAACAAACGCCTGTGGGACGAGCGGGTGACGGCTGGAGGGGGGCGCGGGGGCCGGTGGTCTGTCCACCAATCTCACGCACACCTGTGACGCGTTTTAGCTGCTGCTGACCAGCTTCATATGGACGGAGAACCTACACAACACCTACATTACCAGCTTAAGCTCTTCTAGAGGAGCAGTGGCAACACCTCACAACACAAAAACTACAGATCCCACAACGTGCCCTAATCCCTACAGTTACAGCTCCCTAAAACCATCAAAATCTGCATTTTTTATTTAAAGTCACTGTTGGCTGATACCAAGTTAATGGTAGTGATGTAGTAAAAAACAGATGTTTGTATGTTTGAATAATATGTAAGTGGTTCTCACCCATGCAAAACGTACTGCCACGATTTGCCAGGGATTTGCTATGATGTTCTAAGTAGTTGCCAGGCTGTTGCTATGATGTTCTAGGTGGTTTCCAGGGTGTTGCTATGTGGTGTGCTAAACAGTATTCTTCAGTAGTTTCATTCCTGGGTCATTGTTAGAAAGGGTCTGTGTGGTTGCTATGCAGTTGCTAGACATCCTGAGTGGTTTACCGCATGTTGCTATGAGGTTACTATGGTGTTCTAGATGGTTGCCAGGGTGTTGCTCTAATGTTCTAGGTGGTTGCCAGGGTGTTGCTAGGATGTTCTAAATGGTTGCCAAGGTGTTGCTATGTGGTGTGCTAAAGTATTCTTTAGTATTTTTTATTCCTGGGTCATTATTTGAAATGTTCTGTGTGGTTGCTATGCAGTTGCTAGACATTCTGAGTGGTTTACCGCATGTTGCTATGAGGTTACTATGGTGTTCTAGATGGTTGCCAGGGTGTTGCTATGACGTTCTAGGTGGTTGCCAGGGTGTTGCTATGTGGTGTGCGAAAGTATTCTTCAGTAGTTTCATTCCTTGGTCATTGTTAGAAATATTCTGTGTGGTTGCTATGCAGTTGCTAGGCATTCTGAGTGGTTTACTGCATGTTGCTATGAGGTTACTATGGTGTTCTAGATGGTTGCCAGGGTGTTGCTATGCGATTGCATGGATATTGGTATTGATATTGTTGAACATGGTACATCTGATAACTTAGTGAAACATTAAACGCTGCAGGACAACACACACACACACACACACACACACACACACACACACTAAACATTAATACCTGGCATTAAGAGTTTGTCCAAATCCCTAGTTGTGAGTAATAGTGGCTCTTGCACTAGCTGTATTCCCGCTGTTCCCTTTCCTTACACAAACAGATCTGTCGCCTGCACATCATGACCCCTCAACATCCCGCCTCCCTCTTCACACCTGTCAATCATCCAGCAGTGAAGCCTCTTGCCCAGGCCAAAGAACAAACGCTACCTTCATGATCACCCCGAGTGACACCCCCTGCCTGGCCGAATCGGAGCGGGAATCTACCGGGAGCGAGGCCTCGGAACGTCATTTAAAGCAAGAGAGTCTACACACAGGATGTGGGATATTTCAATTCATACATAAAAACTGTTTAGCTAGCCATGAACGTTGGATGCGAAACTGCTCGTTTTGGGAGTGATTGCAGTCATGAAAATCACTCGTTCTGTGTTTTAATTGGCCGCTCCTGCTCTATCTGTGTTGGTTCTGATCTACGGTCTGAAACCGGAGCCACAGGAAGTGGCCCTGCAGACTGTCTTGTCAGCGTAGACAAATTATTCCATTGACAAAAAAGCAGGCTCACTTTTTTCAGCTTTTGCATCGTTGTTTTTGTATCCCCCTAATGTACCGGACGGGCCTCTTTTTAAAAGCTGTCACCTGAGTTATTGAGAGGGGATGAAAAGACGCCCCGCGGGTCTCCGATGCAGCCTGAGGCGGCGCAGACCCCTGCTCTCAGGAGAACTCTCCCCGGAGGTTTGCGGTATTCCGGCCCGTTGAGCCTCAGGACCCCCTTCCCAGTTTTTAGGCCATGCTGGAAATTCCGTGAAAACAGTGCCTGGATGAGAACCAGGTCTATATTTACATTTCCTTTGAAAAGGGTTTCAGTCTTATCATCGAGTCAGTCGTATCACCTTCCTCTGCAAACTCATCTCGAAATCAGCCTCGCAACGAGACCCCGAAATATGCAGAAAATATCTGAGGTTGAAGATCATGTTGACTCAAATACGAGTTCCCGGAAAAGTGAGCAAGTTGTATTTTTTGCGGTGTTTGCAAAGTCAAGCATCACTTTTACTATTACTGTGTACCATCTAAAAGACTTTTGTTGTCTGTTAAAATATATGCATTTCTAAAGCAAGGATGCATTCATTCGATCAACAGTAACAGTAAGGACATGTATAATAGAAATGCTGTTCATTTGTTCATTTTACTGTATTTATCATCTAATAAATTCAGCTTTAATCAAAGGAATAAATGACACTTTACTATATATTCACATAGAAAACAGCTGTTTTACACTGATATAATATTACACTGTTTTACTGTATTTATCATCTAATAAATTCAGCTTTAATCACAAGAATAAATGACACTTTACTATATATTCACATAGAAAACAGCTGTTTTACACTGATATAATATTACACTGTTTTACTGTATTTATCATCTAATAAATTCAGCTTTAATCACAAGAATAAATGACACTTTACTATATATTCACATAGAAAACAGCTGTTTTAAACTTATATAATATTACACTGTTTTACTGTATTTATCATCTAATAAATTCAGCTTTAATCACAGGAATAAATGACACTTTACTATATATTCACATAGAAAACAGCTGTTTTACACTGATATAATATTACACTGTTTTACTGTATTTATCATCTAATAAATTCAGCTTTAATCACAGGAATAAATGACACTTTACTATATATTCACATAGAAAACAGCTGTTTTACACTGATATAATATTAAATTGTTTTACTGTATTTATCATCTAATAAATTCAGCTTTAATCACAGGAATAAATGACACTTTACTATATATTCACATAGAAAACTGCTGTTTTACACTGATATAATATTACACTGTTTTACTGTATTTATCATCTAATAAATTCAGCTTTAATCACAAGAATAAATGACACTTTACTATATATTCACATAGAAAACAGCTGTTTTACACTGATATAATATTAAATTGTTTTACCGTATTTATGATCTAATAAATTACTATTTTCTTTACTGTATTTTTGTTCAAATAAATGCAGCCTTGTGTTTGAAAGAACCTCTTTTGCTCACCATTAAAAATCTTACTGACTTTAAACTTTAAAATGGTAGTGTAATTGACTTTTTGCAATATTTGACAGTACTTGTGTAAAATGCTGTGCATAAACTTTTTTTACTGTATTTTTGATCAAATAAATGTAGCTTTTGTGCACATAATTCATGCTCACCCTAAATGTTTGAACATGACATCACTAAGCACTCAGAGTTTTTAACCTAGTGCACAATAAAACAGGCAAAAGCATCCCAAATGGGTGAAAGGTCAAATGCTTACAACGGCCATCCCGAACACTCATCTGAGGTCCGACCCAAAGCCACCTACTTCCTGCTGACGCCCGCAGGACGAGTTAACCTCTGCGCCCGGGGAACCCCTCTGCCTCGTCTCTACAGCCCCTCCGCTGCGTAATTGTTTGCAAACCTCCGCACCGGCTGCCCCGGGGCACACAGCGGGCAAAAGCGTGGTCATTCTCACCGCACTGACCCTAAAGCTAAACAGGGTCACTCACCGGCCCCATTTAGCTCGGCCCACAGGCCACTAGGCTCAGTGACATGCCCAGTTGACCCTTGACCCCAGTGATTAAATATCGGCCAGATTCATCTGCAAACATTTAGGCAGTGTCACCTCCGCCGAGCCCCCGTGACACTTGCTGTTAGATTCTGCACGAGCTCGGAGCAAGAACACACATCAGTCCACATCGCATCAAAATCCATTAATTTGGTCAAACATTTATTAAAAACTAAAAATTATAGATAAAAATACTTTAATATAATAAAAAATAACCCAATGTTCCCAATACGTTCAATACATTTTGCTAACATTGCCATTATGTTATGAAAACGCCAGTTTTGAATATTCAGAGTTCAGAGAATGTCCATCTTCTAAAGTTAACTTAAAAAATATATAATTACGTCCACAGTTTTTGTTTTTTTAGAACATTATTAAAGACCAGATTAATGTGAACAAATGTTCTCTTAAGGTTATTGGACGAATGTTTATTTATCATCATTTGTTCAAAGGTTCTAAAAAGGCATTTTTTGTATTATTTTGCAACTGTCTAAAAAAGATACATTTATAAAATTAATTGAGCTTAAATAAAATATTAAATAAATATTAAATATTAAATAAAATGAGTAAATATATCTGTGAGTCGGGTCAGTTTTCTCTAACCCCACTGGCAGGAATATTTCCCTGTTTTATGAAGCATAAGCTCACTTAATCTTGATATATTTTTCCGAAAATATCACTTCAGTCTTTTTGCTTCTCAAGTGTCTTGATGTATGAATGTTTAGATATTTGTACTAGACAAAAAAATGTATGTGCATATTTTAAAAAAAAAATGGTATTATGTTTATGTGCATTATATGTTTTATGTGCGTTTTAGAGAAGTGCATTTTGAAGTTTAATTTAGAAGTGCATTTGGTTTTCATCCAGTCCTGACTAATCTAATTGAGCCATTAGCAATAATATGCAAAACACATCGACTACAGTCGACAGAATACAATCAGACGAAGAGCCATTTGATGTGATAAAACCACACACACTTTCTCAAACGTGTCTCAGATTATACTGATTTCGTAAGGATCATAGGACAGGATTCTTCAGCGTGACCTCTGAACTCTGACCTACCAGTCTTCCTGAGAGGGAAGTCCTCTCTGTAGTCCAGGCCAGAGGTCAGAGGGTATTTGAAGGTGGGCGGAGTCTCTCCTAGAGGAGGGGAGCTCTGTTCTGCAGGACCTGGGTGGGCGGAGCTGTGATGACATCATGACAGCCAGTTACATTTTTGATACTTTTGATTCCACTCACATTCTATTTTATCTTATTAATCGCTCACATGGAAAAGAAGTGTCAAGTGTGGTATGAGGAGGGTGATGTACCTGTACCAGAGTTTCGAGCGGCTGAGAGGGTAACCAGCGCCGGACACGGATGGGTCTTTAGCCGATTTACTCATCAGAAAGTCGTGCAGTTTCTGCCGAACTTCAGTGCTTGCCATCGCACCTGAGGAAAACACGTAAAACCTAAACCTTATGGCAGATTAAAGCGTCAGCTATCAGCCCAAATGTGAATCTTAATATGCATGTCAGATTTAATGGATGTTTAGTTAATATACAACTTATCTGAAATTATATTTATGTATTATTTTAAAATAATTTTTTAAGTATATTTAAATAATTAAATACATTTATATTTACCAAATTTATATTATATATATATATATATATATATATATATATATATATATATTTATGTATTATTTAAAAAAAATAAGTATAGTTAATTTTCTTTTGTATATGTATTTAATATATATTTAAATAATTAAATACATTTATATTTACATTTATTTTCAATTTAATTGTTGATATATATGTATTTTTTTAATTATATTCTTCAAGACGTAATAGTTATTCTTGTAATCAAGTCATTTAAAATATCTCATTAGCTGCAAGCTTGACATTGTCTCAAAACATACAGTATAATTGTACATTTTAAAATGTAAATATAATTGTTAATTATATTATAATTTAAATATAATATTTAAATAATTTGAATATATTACTAATATTATAATAAATAAGATTAAATAGTACATAATTACAGATATATTATTAAAATGAATACATTTAAATATTTATTTAATATATTTTACTATTAAGTATAATAGTTTTCCTTGCAATCTAAAAGTTTAAAACTTTTATATTGTTAATGGTTTTATTCAGTTGTCAAAAATTTATATAATTTAATATGATTTATCATTTAAAGTAAACCTTTTTAATAATTAATTTAATGAATTTTTATTGTTTGATTTTATCACTTTGCTAAAAGGAGAGACGTGTGCAGAAACGGCGTCACCTAGTGGTCAATCAAACAGTTTTCAGGATTAAATCAGCTGAAAAGTTCCAGGACACAAAGAATTTTCTTAAATCATATTTTTTTATAGGATACTTAAGACTCTTAGGACATACACATATGTATACATCATGTGAAAATCCAAAGATTCATATCCTAAGAAAAGCCTATAGGGCCAGTTTGGGGAATTGTAAGTGAAGCTGTGCCTGTGTCTCTGAGAGCGGCTGTTTTGCTCACTCTCTTTGGATCGCTCCTTCCGTCGGGGCTGCTGGTGTTTCTGCGTTTCCCTCCTGTGAAGCTCCTTCTCGTCCTCTCGCACCTCCTCTCTCTCCTCCTCACCCACCAGCCGACGCTCCTCAGCGAACACTTCCTGCTGCTGCCGCAGAGTTAACAGAGCCTGCTGGAGCTGACAGAGAAACACTCGGCTCAAACCTCCATCCTAACCGCACACAGAGTTCAAGAACATGGCTGATGCTGATATTTAGAGATCAAACTGACCTCAGATTGATGCTTTGGTGTTCCCAAGACATATTTGCACGTTTAGTGAAATATGATCATGAACAAATATGTACTAATCTCCCATTTCTACCTCCTTCACAACCAGAGCATATTCTGTATTTGCACTGACTGGTCTGCAACTATCTTTAGGCGGGTGGCACGTGTCAATGACCAGACCCAGGGTTTCCCAGGTCCAGTTCTGACGCTTGTAGACACTTATGACAGTGGACAGAGTCATTGCAGACTCTCTGATCGAGCCCCATTCCCAGCAGAGTGATGCAATGTGTGTTGTGACACATTCCTCCCACAGCATCATTAAAAGTTTGTGTGACTTGCGGCTCAGTAGACCTTCTGTAGGCTCTGACCAGATGGGATAGCCTAAGATGTCCTCATCGCCTCATTGGTAAATTCTCATCACTGCTGACCAAGAGAAACCCTGCCGTTTCAGAGATCCAACCCATTCCCCCTGCCATTACATTTGGTCCTTGTCAAAGTGGCTCAGATCTTTATTCCTGGTCACAATGATTATGAGCCCTGATTGATTAGGAGAAGATCAACGCTATTCACTTCACCAGTGACTCTGAATGTTTTGGCTCTTGTACTTGGATTGCACTTCAGGTTAGATGCTTGTGTATTTCATTGGCTTTGTGCTGATCTCTGCAACTAAAGTTGAATCCATTCTCATCTAAATCTAATTGATCCGAAAAAACACTTCAAAAGTGAAGGTAAAAAAGTCACTGGAAATGAAACACTGCAGACTTTCAGTGCAGATGATCGTTACTTTGATATTTTGCATCTTACTTTTGTAACCCAATATGAACGATTCCTCGTGTACTCATTTATTCACTCTCTCTGAAATGCTTCACACACACACACACACACTCACACACAGAGGTAATGCTTCACACACACACACACACACACACACACAGAGAGGTAATGCTTCACACACACACACGCATGCACACACACAGAGGTAATGCTTCACACACACACACACACACACACACACAGAGAGGTAATGCTTCACACACACACACACACACACACACACACACAGAGGTAATGCTTCACACACACACGCACACAAACACAGACAGACGCACACACACACACACACACAGAGGTAATGCTTCACACACACACACACACACACACAGAGAGGTAATGCTTCACACACACACACACACACACACAGACACACACACAAACAGAGATAATGCTTCACACACACACACAGACACACACACACACACACACACACACACACACAGAGGTAATGCTTCACACACACACACACACACACACAGAGGTAATGCTTCACACACACAGACACACACACAAACAGAGATAATGCTTCACACACACACACACACACACACACTGAGATAATGCTTCACACACACACACACACACAGAGGTAATGCTTCACACACACACACACACACACACACACACGCACGCACACACACAGAGGTAATGCTTCACACACACACACACACACACACAGAGGTAATGCTTCACACACACACACACACACAGAGGTAACGCTTCACACACACACACACACACACACGCACACACACAGAGGTAATGCTTCACACACACGCACACACACACACACACACACACACACACGCACACACACAGAGGTAATGCTTCACACACACACACACACACACACACACACACACACACACACAGAGGTAATGCTTCATACACACACACACACACACACACACACAGAGGTAATGCTTCACACACACACACACACACACACACACACACACAGAGAGGTAATAAGATTAGCAGCTCTGACTAAATCGATTCATTTCCTGCAGGCCAGCCGACTGACCCTAAACCACACTGACCTGCTTCAGAAAGGAAGATGAGCTTCATCCGATCTACAAATATCTGACACAAACAGCATCCTCGTTTGACGACTGTCTGAGCCAATGGCATGCTCTCTCATGTAAACAGAGCTGGATGCGGACACTTATGTCACACTGTCGGCACTGAATGAAACTTCCTGTGTTCTAACGAGGTTTACATGTGTAGTAGACCAAAACAATTGGTCTTGTTTTCCAGTAAAAATATCTAAACATTCTTAAATAAAGATTCATCATTTACAATCCTTTTCTTTATATACAAAACAAGACTAATTTTGCATCTCAAGTAAATGTATACTAATCCTCAAAAACAAGTCATAAAAATACCAAGTAGGAAAATACATTTTTTGAAGTGCAATTTTTATGATTAACAATTTATGATTAAACCTTCTAAACAGTATAACTGCAAATATGCATGTGGTTTTTCTGTCTGGTGTCACAGTAAATACAGGCAGATTCCCAGCTATCACAATTATGCTCAAAGAATGTTTTGTGAACGTTCCCATTAAGTTAAGAACATGTTTTTTTCAGAATTTTCTATGAGCATTAAAAAAAACTATTTTTTCTTGGATTTGCAAATGTTAAAGATATTGTAAATGTTGTTTTTGGTCTCTACTAGAATATTTCCTCATGCTTGATTTTTCAATGGCACATTATTTCCTCATATTCTCATTGTTGCGACTCGTCTCTTCCCATTGTGTCAGAAATGCTCTGTTTAGTTCCTGTTTCTATGAAGCCCCTCCTTCTGAAAAGCACAATGTGCTCTGATTGGTCGACTGGATCGGTGTGTTGTGATTGGTCAAACACCCCTTACCATAACAGCAAATTTCAACACACATTACTAACTAACTCAGCCAAGCCCCGCCCCTTTATTCTGCGCAGGCTATGCCTAGTGCAAGATTTATTTAAATGAGGAATATTGTGACGTGTTTGAAGAAAACTCAAGACTACAATGATGAGAGAGAGTTCAGAAACAGTGACACTGATACAAAGAACTCCTGCTTTTGTCATGCTCAAACAGCAACATGAACATGGAAAAAAAGCATAAAAGGCTCTTCTTTAAAGTTGGGAACATTCCATTTAATCATTTTGCAAACAGAGTTCACTGAACATTCTGAAACAAGTAGTAACATTTGTTTCATGTTAGATGAATATTCAACTAAAATGTTACAGGAAAAAGCATTTGTTGAACAATGTACAAATAATAACTTTGAGAGAACCTTGCCAGAACATTAGTTGTGGGAATTGTTGGCTGTTATGCCGGTACACATTGTGCGATTTGAGGTTCAAAGACGGCCGCTGTCACAGTCTTGTGACCAAAGATTGCCTGCGACAGTGTCAGTAATTTCGCATAATCGCCTCACAGTGTGTTTGCTGCTACAACCTACGTCTACTGACAAACCTGAGATGGCTTATTAATTAGCATGACTACTTGACTGAAAGAGGCATTTATATAGCGCTTTTCTATGTACTGCTGTGCAGCCACAGTACAACGGCACCAGTACATTTACATTTATGTATTTATCAGATGCTTTTATCAAAAGCGATTCAAGAAAACACATTGAATTGGTTATTGCTTTCCCAGGGATCGAAGCCATGACCTTGGCATTGCAAGCGACACTCTCTACTGTTAGAGCAACAGGAAAGCTATTGCAAGTTACCACTGGTGTTCCCCAAGGCTCAGTCTTGGGCCCGCTTTTTATTATTATTTATTTACGTCTCATCTGAAGGACGATGCTTGTTAAGGTACAGTTTCACCGTCACTACTGGCCTCACTAACTCCTCTTCCAGCAGCAACCTAGTTTTCCCAGAAGGTCTCCCATCCAGATACTTACAAGACTCAACCCTGCTCATCTGGTGGGCAACCAGTCTACAGGGTGATACGGCTGAACTTGCCTCCACTAAGTTCAATTTGCAAGCTGGCCTCTTTTCCCTAGCCTCTTCTTCTATTCTCCTCTCTTTTTCAGCGCACATAAAATCCCCAATTGCCAAAGTGTGATTCACCACTGGCGCATGCTGATGACATTTTATTCTTCCATACTAACTCGCGTCATCTACGCTTCAATCGGTGTCATCACCGTATTAGATCCATCTGATGATCTCACAGGAGTGCAGAAATCGCACAGTGTGTAGCAGGCATGGGATGCTTGTACCTTGATGTGCTCCTCGAGCTGGGCCTGATGTTGTCTCAGCAGGTTCTGGTGCTGCTTCTGGAACTCAGAGATGAGCAGCTGCTTCTGGATCTGCTGCTGTCTCTGGATCAGGAGCAGCTCGCGCTGTAACTGCTTCTCCCAGTCGTCTGAATCACGGTCCCAGTCCAGCATACCGGCCTCAGACGTGCTCACCGCCGACAGCCCTTCTGAATCTGAGAGAGAGAGACGGCGCAGATACACTCAGAAAAGAGCTACAAACAAGACTTACAGTAATGCAAAGAAAAGTCACACTTGTGAAGTTTGATTCATTTCAGCTAAATGCATTTTAAATATCTGGGTTTTACGGCTCACACAGAATGAAACTGTGTCAGACATGAAGTATTGCAGTGCTAACTGCCTGAAAATGCCAAATTAAAAGGTTCTTTAAATAAACCCAAAGGGCAATTACAGGCATAATCTTCAGGGAGGGTCTTTTTATGGGGTCTGCTTCAAATGCCTTGAGCGTAAACACAGAGGTATTTCAACAACCTCCTGTTCGAGGCCGAAATCTTATTTGAGCTCAATCTAAAGTGAGACACCATGTGACTGTCGTGTTTGAGTTGCACTTAATGTATTTTTACACAAGTGAAATAAAAGGAAAGGTGTTTGGTGTGTGTGTGTGTGTGTGTGTGTGTGTGTGTGTGTGTGTGTGTGTGTGTGTGTGTGTGTGTGTGTGTGTGTGTGTGTGTGTGTGTGTGTGTGTGTGTGTGTGTTTAGAGAGAGAATGATCCGGTCTCATACCCTAAAAAAGCTGCGCTGTAAAAACACGCTCCTAAGCATGACCTTAATCTGCTACTCCTCACTAATAAACCTATTAGTGCAGATGCTGTTTTCCGCATGTGGTCCTTATAAAGCACACAAACACAACTATAAGAATGAAACAACAACCAGATATCTTTCAGTATCAGGATATCAACACACAGTATCTCAAATAGTTTCTTAGATGTTTCTCCTGAGGAAAAGACGGCAGGAATCTCATTTCCACCACGAGGGAAAAATGCCTTTTAAGATAAAAATTATGACATGAAAAGTTAAAATGGTAACATATATAAGTTATTATGAGACAATAAGACGAAATATGAGATTTAAAAAAAATACCTTTTTTATGTCATAATGACTCACTATTTTGACTATATATGTCATAATTGGGAATTTTTATCTGTGAATTTTGAATTATGTTATAATTATTTCATAATGCTTAAGTGTGTCTTAATTTCGCCTTTTCACGTCATTATTTCTTTTTGTCGAATTTGGACTTGAAAATGAAATAGTTATGACTTGATCATGCGATCATTTCAACTTTTACTCATAATCTTTACTTTGCATGTGATAGTTATTTGATTTAGTATGACTTTTATTTCATTTTATTTCATGTTTTACATTTATGTATAATTTCACAGCTATGACTTTGCATGACAATTGTAACTTTATCTCATGATTATAATAAATAATTATTTCATATTGTTTACTTTATATGTACTAATTCTGACTTTTTATCTTATAATTAAGACTTTTTAATGTCGATTTCCCAAAGCATTATTTCTTTTGTGGCAACACTTTATTCCGATGGTCCACTTTAGTCGTTCTACTAACTATAAGTAACTTTGCAACTAACTCTCACTAGAGTATTAGTGGATTTCTAGGGTTATGGTTATGGTTGGTAGAATTAGTTGACGTATACTTGCAAAGTTACTTACAGCTAGTAGAATGACTGAAATGGAAATAAAGTGGGGGTTTTATGTGGCTGAAACTGGACTGCCATACAGGAGAGATCTCAATGATGTGCAGGGATTTGGCAAATACCCAAATCTCAATATGAACTCAAGCATTTTTATCGAATTCTTCTATGAGCCGATAATCTGAGCTACTCTTCACATTCATTTTTATACTGTGCTGTGGCTCTATACTGTAAGACACAACTCCTGAGCCATGACAGAATCACCTCGGTGCAATAAAATCCTCCTGTGGTCACACACAGTTATTCTTTGATGGGGGGTTATGGGGTAACCATGCAAGAGGCGACCGTTGCATTCGACTCAGAACATCAGCAACACGTTTCAGCGATGAAATAAAACCCACCGCGTTGTGAAACTATCTCTTGCCACAGAGACTCCATCGGGCCCCCGGCCCAGAATACACAAACCACAAAAAGCACACGCCACCAATACAGAACCACAACACCGGCCCAAGGTGTCCATCCACACCAAAAACACAGCGGCATGTGAACCGAACGCAGTAAAAGACGCTGAAAATCTTCAGTTCACCAACAACTCGTCGCTTGTTTCTCTTGCTGCTATTAAAAAAAGAGTGTGCATTATAAATAAAGCCTTCCGGTGTGTCGTTACGTGAGGAGTTAACTCAGACGGAACGATAACCGGGGCTAATCTTAGCATCCTAATGCCTTAAGCCCAAAATACGCTGGCTAAGAATAGTCCGGCTTGAAGTCAAGAGGCCAGAACACTCAACATGCAGCCGCGGGCAGAAACGGGGCACAGAGGGGTAAATAACTGCCCTCTCACGCCAGTCCTAAAGCGGGACGCCGCACACAGACACACCTGAGCACAACACAACACTTGTCAAAAGATGTTTCTCAGAAACGACAAATCAAGTGTGAAGTAAGCACGCATCCACCTGCTGAACACTGATTTCACTTGACAACGTTAGATTCGGTTATGAAAATCTCTTGATGTACAGCATTATTCAGAAAGTGACCGTGACGAATGTTACAAAAGATTTTGAAGTCAAATAAATGTTGCTCTTTTGAACTTTCTATTCATCAAAAAAATCCTTTAAAAAAGTAGCAGTTATGCTACTTATTGTTCTCAAATATATTATGTTTTCAACATTGATTATATTTATCTAATGTTTCTTGATCATCAAATCGTTATATGAGGTGCGAGGCGTTCAAAAGGATTTAATTCAGTTAGACGTTTGCGCTAATATGCTTATGCAAACAGTGCAAACTATAGGGTTGTGCTGTGTTTTACCTTCTTAGTGTGCATTTGTTCATCGCCAGCAAGTACATACATTTAGTGCACAGTAGAAATCAGGGGCATTTCCTCAAAGAGGCAAGAGAGGCATTGCCTCCTCAAAAATAAAACAACACAAATATTACAAAATGTGACATTGCCCAACAAGTTTGATCCATTTCAGCCAAATGTCTGTGGATAAATACAGTTTACATATCTGTGTTTGACTGTTCACACAGATTGCAAACCGAGACGTGTTTGCGTCAGCATTTCCTTGAGGAGGCAAGGGAGACATCGCCTCCTCAAAAGACTGGAGGAGAAAACAATCGATATTACAATGCAAATATTACAAATTTTGATATTAACAGGTGTGAAAGTCACATGTTTTCATACAATAACACTGTCCAACAGTAACACCCGTAGGGGAAGTTTCTTTTACACGTACGCATTTGGCAGATGCTTTTATCCAAAGCGACTTGCATTGCATTCAAGAAACATTGATGTTCTAATCAGTTCTTGCTTTTCCTGGGAATCAAACCCATGACCTTGATGTTGCAAGCACCACACTCTACTGGTTGAGCTACAGGAAAGCTGTGCAGCAGCCATTGCTCTTGCCTCCCTTGAGCCCGGTGACTTTTAACAGACCCGACTGTAAACCCGATTTAAGCCCGGTTTGCAAGTCAACGAGGTTGCTGACAGGTCGGGCTGTGATCGGGATCAAATCAGCACTCATCAATCTTTATGTGTGATCTACTCAAAGACGACGAGCGACAGCCAATGAGAGACGAGCAGGCAGCTACTTTTCACTATAAACATGTTTTACTCAAATCCATCTCTCTACAGCACAAACAATCCCTGCTGCTCACGTGTGCTGATCAATTCCTTCACCCATAGTCGTTCTTTTCCCTTTCTCTCACAAACAGCTTATAGCACTAGTTCTTCCTGATGACCATTTTCACATGTTTCCCGTTCCACTTCTCGCATGTGTTTTCATGGCAAAGCAGGAACCAGATACTTGCGTAGTGTGTGACCTTGTTGCGGATCATTCTTCATTACTTCAAGACTCCATGTGTATGCTGGGTTTATTTGGGACAATAATGGCATGGGAAGACCAATAACAACATAAGTAAGCAACTCAGCCACTTTGATATCACCGCTTTGTCAAAAACTTGACTGTTTAGTGAGGAATCGGCATGTGAAATTAAAAGTTCATCATGTGATCATGTGCGTACTAGAAAAGCTGAACATTAGTAGCTAAAAATGTTGCTGCCTTTAGTTATTATTTTGGAATAAATGTAACTTCAGGCGTCTGAGGGAAACGACTCGCAGTCCACACAACTCCTACAAACAGGAGCTGCACTGTTCAACTCTTACGCTGTCCACTCCAAACCGGTCGACTCAGAAATGAATAGCATACTAACGTATTACTGCAAAAAATCTGTATTTTTGTCTTGTTTTCCAGTACAAATATCTAAAAAGTAATGAATCAAGATGTATTTACTCGAGTAGGAAAATTACATAAGATATTAATAACTTAATTTTTAAGCCGTTTTGCTTCTCAAGTAAATCTTGATTTATAAACAAGACCTATTGAGTAAGAGTCTGCGTGAATAATTGGATTAAAAATGCTGGATTGCACTCAATGTGCAAATTATTGAGGAAATGTGGCATGATACTGATTCAAATGTTTGTCATTGCACAATTAATACTACTTTTTCAATTTTGCATTGGGAAAATGCAGTATGCACTATACGGTATTCAGGAAGTAATAAGCTAACATAACTTGCCAAAACATAGGAAAGACGTGTTTTGTGTGTGAGAGTTCAGCTTTGTTAAATAACGAGGGTACGATTGATCTGAGATCAGCGACTGCCGCTGGATTTCAGCTTGACTAACAGCTGGTGTTTATTTGCAACAGTCGTGAGGAAAATTAATGCGTCAATTGCTTTTGTTCAATGAAACAATGAATGCAACATGAAGCAAAACATGAAACTATCTTTGAGATATTAATATGACCGGTGCTGTGGGAAACGCATTACAAGTTACATGAGTTATGTAATCAGATTACTTTTTAAAGTTACTAGTAAAGTAATGCATTAGTTTTCAATTTGCAAATAGTGAGTAAGTGCAGAGGCGTTGTGTGTGTAGTATTAGAATAAATGTGAGCAATCATTACAAAAACCTGCGATAATTCAATATATTTAATTACATATGTTTTGGATTTAATCTCACTTTATATAGCAATGTCTTGGCTGCTTTCGATGATCCACTTCATCACATAAACATCACATTTGTGTTTAATTATTTTTTCGTACGTTTTTATTCCTGAAGAAAGTGTGTTGAACTTTCTTCTCCTGCGTGCTTTTCTTATTCAGGCGGGAAAGGCAGAACAACTGAAATTATTTAGCATTTAACTTCATTCATTTAACTTTTTGTGTGAAAGGGCCTTTATATTTGCTAAAAAACAACTTTTTTGTTGTTTTTATAAAACAAACAAGCAAGCCCAACCCAAGCTAACACAAAAGTAACGCAAAAGTAATGTAACGCAGTACTTTCTATAAAAAGCAACTAAGTAACACAATTAGTTACTTTTTTTAGGGAGTAATGCAACATCGCAATGCAATACTTCTAAAATAAACTTTTCCCAACACTGTCTATCACAAATCTGGATATGAACTCAAACATTTCTCCTCGACTTCTCCCGAGAGCTCATGATCTTCCTCAGCTCTACACTCTTCATATATGACAACTATTTCTATCTCTTTTGTTTTTCCTCTTCTGAGAATCCTGATATGTAAATGATATTTGAGATGCACAATTTACCTGAGCCCATCCTCATGTGAAGCTTTTACATTGAATTTAGTAACGACATAAATGTAACAGTTATTACAGTTAATATTGATTTGTTGCTTTGTCTGTTTTTCATGTGCACGACGCCTCACACAATTTAAAGGCTATTTAGTAAAGCGCTGGTTTTCTGATTATTTTGATTGGTTCTCTTGTTTGAATTTGCAGCACATCTGCCAATTACATCAATCTATTAAAGTGCTGTCAACATCGAAGGTTTCAGTGTCGAATCTGAGGAAGCTGCATGGACAAATCTCTCTATTAGTTTGTCCCGTTTTGACTTGCAAAGTAGAGATTTATCTACTAACACACAACAATTGGTCACTGAGTCGAAACAATGTTTTAGGTGAAATTTCAAATTAAAAAACAAAGATGCATGCGTGTTGTGACGGCTACACTGGAGGGAATATGTTTGGATTTGAATTTTGTAATTTTAAAGAAGTTTATAATAATAATTTTTTAATAAGTTTGAATTTTACAACGTTTACTATCCGTAAGAAAAAAACATGTAACATCAACCTAGAATTGTGTGTTTCTCTTAAATATAACGATCTCTGTTGTTTAGAGGTTAAACCTGCCTGGTTTAAGAGTTTGAAAATGATTAACAGTTGAAAACATTCATTAGAAATTAAAAAAAGTAATCAAATGTAAACTAATTGTTACATTTAAATATTGTAACTCGTAATCTGTAACCTATTACATTTCCAACACTATACCTTATCATCTCCTTAATATCTCTGTTTTTTTCACAGAAAACTATTTTCTTACTCGGAATTGGACAAATATTGACACATTCTTAAAACAAGACACAATTACTTGAGGATCAAAAGACTAAAATGAAGTGGATTTATACTTAAAGGAGGCATATGAAGAATTCAGAAACCCTTGTTTTTAGCGACACCAGTGGCCATTCGGTGAACTGCAGCCAGCGACTTCCGCTCTAACGTTCATGTTCAGTCTCAGCAAACTTCTTTTTAGTTCTTCGCTTGGAAGTAAAAAGAAGTTGGAAAAACCAGCGATATACGAACGATATACGAACATCCAACGCAACTAAATATATGTGCTGCGATATTTCCTCACAATGACAAAATGCACAAAACAGCAAAGATAGCATCATATCATTTAACAGGCATCATGAGGTCATTAATATCACACTGTTATAATTATATTATAAAGTAGTAGCTTTATTTGAGACTCTGTAGATCTGGATTAATCCCTTTTCTTTGCACGACACATTGACATTACAGCACAGAGCGGCTCTTTCATCATCCTCTCTCCTATCCTGAACATTGTATAAGCATTCGTGTCAAATGTCACAGAACGGAAGTGATTTTCCCGGCAAAACGTCCCGAGACCTTGACATACAAATCAGTCCAGAGAGGCGATCTAGCAAGTCAGGGAAGGTCTGGATTTTAAGTTTCATTACAAGCTGTTCACAAGTTTCCAATAAAAAAGCTTGTCGTCTTTAAAACAAGAACAACGGATCAAAAAATAAACTTCATTTCAAAGGAAAAGCTTTTATTTTTCTCACCCCATGGGCTGATTTTTGTTGCTGTTTGAAGCATGAACTCACAAAATGTTGATGCATTTTTCCTATGTCATTTTAGATGTTTTGCTAAAACGTTCGGATGATGGGAAGCGAGTGTAGGGGTGTGTGTTGAGGTACCTGATCCGATGGCAGCGGCGTGAGCGTCCAGGCTTCTCCTCCTCCACTCTGCACTGATGCTGGAGTCAGCTTCATAAATGGTCTGCAGCATAACTCGAGCTTCAGCGTCCTTTAATGCGTCCTTCTGGTGTTTCCGCACCTCTTTTTGTCTCTTCTGTCTCTTCTTCTAGCTGTCCCTGCTGAGTTTCATCAGGTAGATGAGCGAGGAGACGTCACAGGTGAGAGCGTCTGCTCGTTCCTGCCTCTCGACCTCTGTGCAGGAAACTCTCTCTCAGTCTGTCTCACGCTTTCTCTCTCTGTTACTGTTCGTAACCGCTCTGTCTCTCTTACCACACTCTCTCTCTCTCCCTCTCCCTCTCTTTCTCTCGCTCAGGTGCCAAGAATAGCAGCAGGACCAGCCCAGGACAGAAATAGGCCGGGCCAGACCAGGGGAGTAGAGCAGCGGCCAGACGCTCAAAATAGCAACACAAAAACACAGCTGTCTGCCTTCATCTCTTCTCTGCGCACTCTCTTTCTCCTTTCATTTATCTCTGCATGGGTGAGTCGCACGAAGAAACGAGCGGCTCGTATTTCACCGCAAAACCAAAAGAAAGAACTAGGCAATTAGATTGAACGTGAAGAAAATCAAGCCTGAAAGGAAATGAAGCACATTTCATGCTAAATTCTCTGGACTGTGAGACAAAAACAAAAATTATTATTGGTGTAACATAAGAAATATTGAAAGGAGAAGAAAAAAAACACTCTCAGTATTGTAATGCAAAATAAAAATGTTTTACTTACATCAACAAGAAAGAAATCAAATATTGTCATATATTTTACAGTTCATTTAATGGAAAATGGAAATATGAATTTGTATCTTAGAATTAAAGCCATGTATATTAAAATTGCAATGTAAATGCTCATCTTAAAATTTTATTAATGTAATATAATATTTTATTTAAATATTATTGTAATTCAGCTTTTTTCTATTTTACATTTAAAAAGTTATTTTTAATGCAGATATACTTTTAAAACATTACATTATATGTACCTGAAAATGTATATTTATATATAAAATATGTGTGTGTGTGTGTGTGTATAATTATATTATATTATATTATATTATATTATATTATATTATATTATATTATATTATATTATATTATATTATATTATATTATATTACATTATGTTATATTATATTACATTATATTATATTATATTATATTATATTATATTATATTATATTATATTGTTATATTATATTATATTATACTGTATTATATTATTATATTATATTATATTACATTATGTTATATTATATTACATTATATTATATTATATTATATTATATTATATTATATTATTTTGTTATATTATATTATATTATACTG